>PITA01005186.1:32589-113744 GCA_004023965.1 Spilogale gracilis | reverse complement strand
TTTTTTTTTTTTTAAAGATTTTATTTATTTGACAGCGAGAAATACAGCGAGAGAGGGAACACAAGCAGGGGGAGTGAGAGAGGGAGAAGCAGGCTTCCTGCCGAGCAGGGAGCCCGATGTGGGACTCGATCCCCGGTCTCCGGGATCATGACCTGAGCCGAAGGCAGTTGCTTAATGAACTGAGCCACCCAGGCGTCCCAATCACCACATTTTTAAATTCTGAAAGTGTTCATGAATACCCTGTGATTCTTCCGGCATTTCCTCACCATTTTCCCCTCCTGACTCAGTGAAGCCACTCCAGTCACTGTGTCTCAAGAATGAATATCATTCTCCCACTTTCTCCTTCTTATTCAAAAACTTGTTTAGTTACTTTAGGAAATCTCTCTCTCTCACTTTGTTCTATGCAGTAAGCCTAAAAGCCAGCCTGATCATAATATTTAGGGTTTATAAGGGTCTTAAAAATCACTCAGTCCTATCCACAAGTGAGACTTCTTTCTCCAATATTTTAAGAGGTATACATCGGAAACCTTCTAGAATGTGAGCAGTTAAGAAGAACTCACAATATATTAAAGAAGTTGTTGTTCATACTGAAAACACACCAGCTTATTAACACACTCAGAATTATTCTCTAGAATATGCAGAATAAATATACCTCCTCTTCCACAGGACAATCATAAATACACTCATATCTTCTCCAGAATAAAACCCCACATTCATTCTGTGATTCCGTTTTCTGCATAGGACCTAGTTCCCATTTTCTAGTCAGTCTTCAGGATATACCCCAATTTGTCACTTATCACTCTTTGAAAATATGGTGCCTAAACAGCAATGCACTATTGTCATAGAACTTAGCAAAAATGTAACTATTATTTTTCTTTAGACTGTTGGAAAGTTAGGTAAATATTTTGATTGATTACTAAGAATCCATTCATAATTATAACCTCCATTATCCCTTGTAGTATCTGTCTTCAACTATCTATCTTCAGCTATGCTTTCTTGTAGACTGATAGCAGTTCATTCAAAAACATTTTTATTATTTAACTCCCACAGATGGATGGATGGATGGATGGATAGACATTTTAGATATTTTTCCTGCTAATTACTACTACCACTGGTAGTGGTATTAATATGTAGCCTTAATTGATCATTAAGTATGTATCACAAACTACAAATATTTACATATCTCATTTTTCTCAGGCCTAGTTTTATAAATGAGAAAACTGAGGCACAGAAAGTTATGTAATGTGTGCAGGTCTTCAAGATAGTAAGAAGTTCAAAAAGGATATCAACCAATCCAAAAAGTCTTAGCAGTACATTAATCAAAAGATTTTTAACACTGTGATCCCAAACCACATTCTTAAATCTGTCATTACTGCCATACAGATACTCTCTCTTCCACTAGATAGATGATTAGATCCCTCTTATATTATAAGCATTTTTTAAAAGATTTTATTTATTTATTTGACAGAGAGAGAAACAGTGAGAGAGGGAAACAAGCAGCAGTGCACCATTGTCATAGAACTTAGCAAAAATGTAACCATCATTTTTCCTTAGACTGTTAGAAAGTTAGGTAGATATTTTGATTGATTACCAAGAATCCATTCATAATTATAACTTCCATTATCACTTGTAGTATCTGTCTTCAACTGTGGGAGTGGGAGAGGTAGAAGCAGCTTCCCAGTGAGCAGTGAGCAGGAAGTGAGCAGGAAGCTGATATAGGGCTCTATCCCAGGACTCTGGTATCATGACCTGAGCTGAAGGCAGATGCTTAATGACTGAGCCACCCAGGCACCCCTCAAAGTATTTCTAATTTCCCAATTTTTGTCCCTGTTACTCTCCAGCATTCTACCTGTCTTTCTATCTAAAAATAAAATCTATGAGATAGGTACGATTATTAATACTTCATAAATGAGAAAATAGAGGTTATTTGCCAAAAGTCCCATAGCTATGTGTAGGGACTAAACATTGAACCTAGGTCTGTTTTACTATAAAGACAGTGCTCCTTCATTTCATTCTACTGTGCTATATATAATCACTTACTATTCACCCTTCAGGGAACAAATCCTCTCCCACTTCTTCTACAAATTCTACTATGACTGGTCTAGCCCAACCTATTTTCCCTGTTCTAAATTCTCACAACACTTTTTGGGCTTTTGCTTTGTGAAATTTCTAAGAGTGTTACATTTTTTACTTTCATGTTGGTATTTATGCTCCTGTGACATCGCCTTCCTATTCAAAACCAATTTGGAGAAGACTACAAGTAAAACTTTAGAACATGGACACTGGAGCAAGTCTGTCTGAGATTAAATCCTAGCACTATCAGGTTTTGTTTTTGTTTGTTTCTGTGTGATGATAGGAAAATTGCCTGAGCCTTCTGACTCTGTTTCTTCATTTGTAAAATGGCCATAATAATGAGTAGACTTATTTTAAATAGTAAATGAGTTACACTATTTCAAGCACACTAGCATATTAGCTTTTAAGGGCAGGAGTCTGCTCTATTCTTATCTTCATATCTTCTAGTACAAGGTTTCCAGACTTGGACACTAAACCTTACTGGTTGGTCCATAGTAACCCAAGCTGGGTATATAACAGAAGAACTGTCCATTAGTAGAATGACAGGGACTGGAGGGGGATACCCTGGTTTCACAGGTTGACTCCAAGACAGGCGAGGTAAAATGTACCAATGGGAGAGCAAACCTGACTTTGACTCAGTTAAAAGAACTATTTTGATGACCAAATGTGGTACATGGAAAAATCACTTAATATATAATAACATGATAAATGAATATGAACTCTTATTTGATGGTGACAAGATGATAGACACTGTAAGAATTAGATACATCTTCAGTAAAAGTATTTGACAAAGTACAACATGCATTCATGATAAAAACCCTCAACAAAGTGCACATACCTCAATAAGATAAAGACTAGATATAAAAAAAAAACCCACAGCTCACATCATCCTCAGTGTAGAAAAACTGAGAGGTTTTCTTTTACAGTCAGGAACAAGAGAGGGATAACCACTCTCACCACTGTCACTTCACATAGTACTGAAAGTCCTAGCCTCAGCAATAAGACAACAAAAATAAATAAAAGGCATCCAAATATGCAAGGGAGAAGTAAAACTTTAACTATTTACAGAAGGCATGATACTCTGTACAGAAAACCCAAAAGACTCCACCAAAAACCTGCTACAACTGATAAAAGAAATCAGTAAATGAATTCACAAAATACAAAATCAACTACAGAAATCTGTTGCATTTCTATACACCAATAATGAAGCAACAGAAAGAGGAATTAAGAAGCCAATCCTATTTACTATTGCACCAAAAATGCTAAGAAACCTAGGAATAAATCTAACCAAAGAGGTAAAAGACCTATACTCTGAAAACTATAAAACACTGACATTATATAAATCATATAAAACAAAGAAATTCAAGATGACACAAAGAAACAGAAGATATTCCATGTTCATGGATTAGAAGAACAAATATTGTTAAAATGTCTGTACTACTCAAAGCAATTTACACATTTACTACAATGCCTTTCAAAATACCAACAGCATTTTTCACAGATCTAGGACAAACAATCCTAAAATTTGTATGGAACCATAAGTGACCCCAAATAGCAAAAGCAACCTTGAAAAAGAAAATCAGAGCTAGAGACATCACAATTCTGGACCTCAAATTATATTACAAAGCTGTAGTGATCAAAACATTATGGTACAGGCACAAAAAAACAGGCATATAGGTCAATAGCATAGAATAGAAAACTCAGAAATGGACCCACAGTTATATGGTTAACTAATCTTTGACAAAGCAGGAAAGAATATCCAATGGGAAAAAGACAGTCTTCAACAAATGATCTTGAGAAAACTGGACAACGTGCAAAAGAATGAAACTGGACCACTTTCTTGTACCATACACAACAATACATTCAAAAACGGATTAAAGACTAAATTTGTGAACAGGAAACCACCAAAATCCTAGAAGATAACACAGGAGATAACCCCTTTGACATCAGCCATTGCGATTTCTTTCTAGATATGCTTCCTGAGGCAAGGGAAACAAAAACAAAATTCAACTATGGAACTTCATCAAAATAAAAAACCTCTGCACAGTGAAGGAAACAGTCAACAAAACTGAAAGTTAGCCGACAGAATTCGAAAGATATTTTCAAAAGATAGCTAATAAAGCATTAGTATCCAAAGCATATAAAGAATTTATAAAACTTCACACCTCAAAAATAAACTATTCAATTAAAAAATGAGCAGAAGACATGCATAGATGTTTTTTTCTAAAGAAGACATAAACAAATAGTCAATGATACATGAAAAGCTCTTCAACCTCACTGATCTTCAGGAAAATACAAATCAAAACTACAATGAAATATCACCTTACACCTGTCAGAATGGTGAGAATCAACAACACAAGAAACAACAGGTGCTGTCAAGGATGTGGAGAAAGGGGAATCCTCATGCACTGGGAATGCAAACTGGTATAGCCACTCAGAAAAACAGTATAGAGGTTCCTCAAAAAGTAAAAATAAAGGGGCGCCTGGGTGGCTCAGTTAGTTGAGCGACTGCCTTGGGCTCAGGTCATGATCCCGGAGACCGGGATTGAGCCCCACATCGGGCTCCCTGCTTGGTGGGAAGCCTGCTTCTCCCTCTCTTACTCCCCTTGCTTCTGTTCCCTCTCTGACTGTGTTTCTCTCTGTCAAATAAATAAAATCTTTAAAAAGAAAAAGTAAAAATAGAACTACCCTACAATCCAGCAATTGCCCTACTATGTATTTACCCAAAGAATACAAAAATGCCAATTCAGAGAAATATATGCATCCCAATGTTTATAGCAACATTGCCTACAACAGCCAAATTATGGAAACAGCCCAGGTGTCCATTAACTACTGAACAGATAAAGAAGAGGTGGTATATATACACAATGGAGTACTACTCAGCCATAAAAAAGAATGACCTGGATAGAGCTAAAGAGTATGAAGCTAAGTGAAATATGTCACTCAGAGAAAGATAAATACCACATGATCTCATTCACATGTGGAATTTCGGAAACAGAACAAATGAGAAAAGGGGAGAAAAGAGAGCAAGAGAAAACTAAGAAACAGACTCTTAACTATAGAGAACAAACTGATAGTTGCCAGAAGGGAGATGGGTAGGGGATGGGTGAAATAGGTGATGGGGATTAAAGAGTGCACTTGTCATGAGCACTGTGTGTTGTATGGAATCGTTGAATGACTATATTTTACATGTGAAACTAGTATTACATTTTATGTTAACTCATATAGATGCATCTCATTCATATGGAATCTGAACCTTGCCTTCTCTGAAAATGCACAAATGCTTCATTGATGACATCCATGGACATGACAAATGATTGTTATAAATTATAAAACTGCATTATCGGTCAATACAAAAAAATTTACTGTATCTCCACTTAAGAAAAAAATGCAAACATAAACTGATATTTATAAACTTGAAAAAAAATCATGCATTCCTGGGGAAGAAACATGCCTTAAAGTCCAATTTCAAAATCAATTTAAATTCTGGAGATTCTTATGACTGGAATAGACTGGACTACGCCTTAAAGCCAAAGAATTGTTTTAACGATCCTACATCAGTCTCCGTCATACAGAAATGGAAAGCTTTCCTCTACAAATGCATTTCTATAAAGAAGTAAAAATCATCCTACTCTGATTTTTTGCGATCCACCAAGCCCATGAAAATTACATCCCCATACAGGTCAGTCCATGCAAGAACAAAAAAGGAATGGGGAGGCATTTAACCTTAGCATTCCTATATCACTCGCATGGATATGTGAGAATTTGTGGATTTCCAATAAAATTTCCAATATAGTGTAAATACAGAATTATCTTCAGTTCATTGCTCTCAGAATAACAAGTGTACCTGGCACAGAAACAAGAATTTTTGCATTCTAATCTTGAAAATGGACCATCTTATCAACTTTCTTTGTGCCTAAAGCAGGTTCCGGAACTTGTAAATGTGGCTGAACCAGAGCATAAAGCAACCCTACACATACACACACTCTCTCTCTCTTTCTGAAATGGTGGTTCTCAAATTTTAGTGGTGTGAACTCTACGAATAAGTGCTATTATGCTCACCATCCTCTCCAAAGAAATTCTGACTGCTATCCAGGAGCTTAATATTTTAAACAAGCATTCTAGGTGATCCTGATGCAGGTATTATAGTAACTATATTTTGAGGAACCCTAGCCTTCAATTTCTTAAGTAATGGTAATAATGGTTAACATGTATTGAGCATACGTTTCTTGGCAAGGGCTCTAAATATATTACTTCATTTAATTCTCACAACAGTCTATGATATAGATTTTACTACATCATCACATTTTCAATGAGGAAATTAAGACTTGGAGAGGTTAGGGGCACCTACGTGGCTCTGTCAAATGTTTGCCTTTGGCTTTGGTCACGATCTTGAAGTCTGGGGTTCGAGTCCCTCATTGTGCTCCCTGCTCAAGGGGTGTCAGCTTCTCCCTGACCCTCTCCTCTCTTGTCTTCTCTCTCTCTTTCACTTTCTCTCTCTGAAATAAATAAATATTTATTAAAAAAAAAAAGATTTGGAGAGTTTACACTATTTGTGCTAACTCACAGAGCTCATAGAAGAGAGAGAATAGAAACCTACGTTTGTGTAATTCCAAAACCCATGCTTTCGACAAATACACTCTGTTGCAAAAATTGAAGTCTGAATATTGCCAGTGGTTTTCCTTAACAACATACGAGGAACATCTACGAATTTAAGAAAATTGATCAGTCATTCACATATATGACATTTCATCATTTGGTAGTATCTACAGACATTCTGGATATTGGGTAACAAAAGTCTCATATCCCATCAGGACACAAGACAATTAACAGCCTAATGCATGCAAAATGAGAACATTCATTTCAGATCAGCGTCAAGAATTAGAGCCTTTTTTCTTTTTGAATGGCAGCAGAAATATTTCTTAGATACTAATGCTTGTATTCTTCTGACTGATGCATAAGGAGTAAAGGTAGCCAAAAGAACAAATTTTATCATAGACATATCAAATAAACATATTTGGTTCTAAATTCAAGAAGTTTTTTTCCTCTTTTTGATATTAACATAGGATAGATTAAGAACTGATACATTCATGAAGACTAAAGGCCCCTAAATCACTTCTTCCATATCCGCGGTGTGGGGTCAGAGACTTAGGAAGACCCAGTACTATGAAAACAAGAAATTGTCTGCCAGGAGCCCCCAGTCTTCTCTCTGGTATTGGCACCAATAATGGATTTTCAGTTTCACTGGCAATAACCCAGGGGAAGAAGCCAGGCAATGGAACCACAGAAACTTGTGTTAAAAGCCCCTCTTAGCCATTGAGAAGCTATATATCCTTTAATAAGTCCTTAACCTTTCTCAAGGTCATTTTTCTCATCTGTAAAATTGAAATATCAGTGTCTAACTTAAAAGTCTACTGTAAAGATTATAGAGGTAAATGCAGATAAAAGTCTTATCAGAGTTCCTGGTAATGGTGATAGTGGATATTTTGTTCTCGTCTTCATATCCATTTGGATCTGTTTGCTTTCTGCCTCTCATTAATACCACTTACAAATCTGGTTTGAGTTGTAGCTTCTTGCTATATTCTGTTATACAAGATGGCACTCAATAAACATTAGTGGAACTAAATGTTAAATATTTCTGGCACAAAATATTCCCTGTGAAGTTTTAGGAAGATTTTTGAGTCGGATTGGGGTTGAGTCCTTTCTCTACAAATTCTCAAGCATGTTTTCACTACTAAGTCTTACACAACCCACATTTCACTCTGCCAGTATCTTAGCAGGAGCCTACAATCAGGAGGTAATGACCTACATTATGCATGATTAGCAGGGAGAAAAGTGATCCTGTAAGGACACAGGGTAGAATCACAACATTCCTCCTTTTATTTTGTAGATTCACAATAGCTGGGTACAAAGCTTCTATCAAGCTTCTACCAAAGGAGTCACCTCCACAGGGACACCTAGAGGACTCAGTTGGTTAAGCATCTGACTTTTTTTTTTTTTTTTTTTAAGATTTTATTTATTTATTTGACAGAGAGAAACACAGCTAGAGAGGGAACACAAGCAGGGGGAGTGAGAGAGGGAGAAGCAGGCTTCCTGCTGAGCAGGGAGCCCGATGTGGGGCCCGATCCCGGGTCTCCAGGATCATGACCTGAGCCGAAGGCAGTTGCTTAACCAGCTAAGCCACCCAGGCGCCCCTGACTTTTTTTTTTTTAAAGATTTTATTTATTTATGGGACAGAGAGAGAAATCACAAGTAGGCAGAGAGGCAGGCAGAGAGGGAAGCAGAGAGAGAAGAGGAAGCAGGCTCCCTGCTGAGCAGAGAGCCCAATGCAGGCCTCAATCCCAGGACCCTGAGATCATGACCTGAACCCAAGACAATGCTTTAACCCACTGAGCCACCTAGGTGCCCAAGCATCTAACTCTTGATTTTGACTCAGATTGTGATCTCACAGTTGTGGCATCAAGCTCCACATCAGGTTGTGTGCTCAGTGTGGGGTCTGCTTCAGATTCTCTCTACCTCTCCTTCTCACTCTCTTTCTCTCAAATAAATAAAATCTTAAAGAAAAAAAAAAGGATTCCTCTCTACATACATTTATCTGAACAACCCTGGGCCACAAACAAAAGAAGGGCAATTCTGCTAATGGTAAAAGAATATTGGGCATTGAGTTCTCTCTTGGTAAAAAGTAAATAATAATAATAATAATAATAATAATAATAATAATAAATTAATAAAAGTTAGCAATACTACGAGAAATGCTATCAGGAATATTGGGGTTTGTGCCACTGGCAGATGTTTCCCTATAAGTAAGATTCATTAACAAAGAAATCATAATTGTTCCTTACTGTATCCCCAGGCCCAATATATGCTTGACACATAGTATGTGCTCAGTTTGAATTTGATTGGTAAATGAAGGAACAAATAAACCTAGAAAGAAATGCTCTCTGAATGAAAGGTCTAATTGAGATTAAGTTAAGCTTAAAGGAACCTAACTGAGGTTGCCATGCCTTCCTTCCACTGTTTCAACTAGAAAGGGGATGACAGGTATAGAAGACTAGGTATAAAAAGACTAATCAACATACATAAGGATTTTGTATCTAAAAATGTTCATTGCATCATTCTTTTTGCGGGGGTGGGGGCAGCAAAGCAAGGTTTAAACTGTAGTACAAAGCTCCCAAGAGGAAGGGGACCCAAAGGGGTTGCCTGCATCATTCCTTACTTAAATCTTTGAAAACTTAAAGGCAATTTAAATCTTTAAATAGGATACAGGTAAAATGTGGTATGATGTGCTACTTGGAATAACATGCATGCAGTCAGAAATAATGTAGTAAAATCCAGCAATGCTCACAAGTAAAGATCTTATATTATTGAGTGAAAAAAACAATTTTCTAAACAAAAACTAAGAGAAAGCTATTATTTAAACAAGCTAAATGTATACACATATAACTGTACTATATATTTCTGATAATTATATATATGCTAATGTGCAAAAACCAAGGTCTGGAAGAACACATACCAAACTGGTAATAGTGGTAATCTCTGGGAATGAAATTAATTACTTAGTGTTCTAGCCAAGATGGCCTTGCATGTAATGCATTAGTAATATAAAGAGGGTGTATCCATGTGTTAGCTGTGAAATGAATAGTATATCAAGGGGGATAAAGGAACAGCAATAATCCTTACCATTTTACCTAGTAATTTTTATTTTGAGAACCCTTCTTCTGGAGACCTAAGTTTTCAAGTAAATAAATTCATTCATTTATATATTTAACCTGTTGATCAATATATCCTCAAAGTAATAATGACTATTTTCCATGTGTCAGAAAGTATGCTATCGCTGGAGATACGTAGATAAATATAGCATATCCTGGATCCTAAGGAGCTCAGCAGTCTTACAAAGATTTAGGGATTCCATTCAAAATACAAAGGAATCACAGTATTTTTCCTAACTCTGGTCAGACACAACATGGGTTTGTCTGAGCTGACTAGTCAGGAAACTGTTGATTAAATGTACCATATGAGACCAAACAGTTTTAATTAAGAATTATTGGTGTCTCAAGATGGATGCTGGGAAGCACTTCCTGATGAGTTTAATTTTCAGACTTCAGTCAGGAAATAGACAATTAACTTTCCAAACTTTCTTCAACCGCCTAAAGGTGACATCCCTGAAATGTTTTGAGAAGGTAAGCACTGAACTTACCCAAATTTGAAGAGTGATTTCATGGGTTATAGGTACGTAATCAAGGCCTGCCAAAGAACTGTCTTAAAGCATCAGCCTCCAAATGTGGTCCTTCCTCATGAGGCTCAGCGTTCTCTTGGTTACTAGTCATATCCTAGCACAGTCAACTAATCAATCTAGAATATTTCTCCACTAGTTACTAGACATATGCATGTACAGAAAAGGGTCTCGAGAGAAGCACTAAGTAAAAGTCTCATTTGAGCCAAGGAGATTCACATATTCTGTACTCAGGCTCTTTAATGTTGGCCTCTCTCAGATACCAAGATGGAGGATGCCCCATTGACTACTCATTATTTACTTCCTACACAACATCTGCTGAGCTTTCATTATGTACGAGGCATTACATTCAACATTACAGACACAGAGATGACCCTGTCCTCAGGAACTCCCTGCTCTAACTAGGAGACTCATCCATTCATTCTACATATATTTATTAATGTTGTACTAATCATTAGACATAGAAAGATAAGAACCTCCGTGATTGAACTTCAAAACAATCACAGTCTAATGATGAGCAAAGTTACTAAAACCATGTCTCGTACATCTTTGCACACACAGTCCCAGGACAATGCTTGGAATAGATTTGGCAACTCAAAATTTGTGGACTGTATGAATAAATGAACATAAAGTTTGCCTTTATGACAATATAATCAATATAATGTTTATCATAATGATAGTATAAAAACAGTGCAGTAATTTCAGATTAGGGTCCGGGAAAAAGAGCTCCTGCACCTATCTCTGGGGCAGAGTGACAAGGAAGACTTCTCACAAGAGGGTAATATTTCACTTGGGACACATATGAATTAACAGAGTGTTAGTGACAAATGTGGACCAAAATATTGCTTAAAAAACCTATACTACTGGAGACATTTGGCAATGAAATATTAAGATGCCTTTTTTCTATTTTTTTTCAATTCCCTATAGCTTCTCTGTCAGAATTTAAAGGAAATCAGTTGTGCAGTTAAAAGTAAAAATTTAAATGCCACTGAATGGAAAGTTAAAGCCTCACTCAATATTAATGCAAATCTATAGGTTAAAAATACATTTAACATCATAATTGTCAAAAGTTATACATAAAAATGAAAAATGTGCTACTGCACATATAATGTCATCCTTCAAGTTCAAAGCTGACACTATTTTTATCTCTGTGTGGGGAATATGTTAAAAAAGTAAAAAAAAAATCCAACAGTTCTTTTTTTTCCTGCCTTATATATGTAGACCAGTTCTTGGCTTGCAGCTTCTATTTCTATTTAGAGGGATATTCTCCATTTTGTATGACTGAAACATCCCATCTCTGATTTCTGCAAAGCCAGGTTGGAAAGTTTATGAGAATTATTTTACAGCATGCTACCATCATGCAGAATTTAAGAAGCAATAAAAGCTGGCACATTATTGTTCTATAGGTTTTTTTTTTTTTTAACTGGGCTAATATAAAGTGTGTTATTCTATCCTCACTACAACTACAGGGCAGGTATTATTATATTTATTTTATGTATTCACTCATTAAACAAACATCTATTGTACACCTAGTAGGAGTGAAGTACTCTTCAATGATCAGGGTTAAAATTGCAAAATGGGGCATCAAATTCCTGTCCTCATAGACTGTACTTTATTGTGAGAAAGAGTTAATAAATAGATAAGTTACTGTTAGTGATAAATGCTGTTGAGAAAAATAAAGCAAGCTCAAAATTCCTGGGAGTATCTGTGTTTATGTGTGGGGAGGGGTGCCACATAAGGTCACTAAGGAAGGCCTAATAAGATGTAATTTGATCAGAAGACAGCCAGGGATGCCCCCTGTGGACAGCTGAGGAAGAACACCGCAGGCAAGGAAGAAGCAATGTAAAGGCTTCAAGGAGGGAGCACCCCTGGAAGGTTCAAGGAGGACCATGTACTTGGAGTAGACTGAAGGAAAAGGGAAAGTAGTAGGAGATATAGATGGGATACAAACTAGGCTATATAAATGCCCATAAAGATTTTAGCTTTGGCTTTCAGTGAGATCAGAGTCCAAGAAAGGAGTTTCAGAGGAGTGATATTATCTGACCAACCTTTTTGTGAGGGGGATTTTTAAAATTAACATATAATGTATTATTTGTTTCAGGGGCACATATCTGTGAATCGTCAGTCTTAAAAACTTCACACTGCTCACCATAGCACATTTGTTACCCTCCCTAATGTCCATTACCCAACCACCCTATCCCTCCGACCCCTCTCCACTCCAGCAATCCTCAGTTTGTTTCCTGAGATTAAGAGTCTCTCATGGTTTAATTCCCCCTCTCAGTTTCATCTTGTTTCATTTTTCCCTCCCTTCTCCTATGACCTGCCTTTTCATAGGAGAATAGGTTTGTGGGGACAAGAGCAAAAGCAGGGGGATAAGTTAGAAGGTCATTATAGTAATATAGAAGATGGTGGCTGGGACCAATGTGATCAGTGGATGTGGTAAGAAACACTCAGAATCTAGACATAGTTCTAAGGTAAAGTCATCAGGATTTACTGACACGCAGGGTAAAAGAAAGAGAGACATCAAGGGCAATTTGAGTATTTTTGGCCGAGGCAATTAGAAAAACTAAGTTGTCATTTACTAAGATTAGGAAGACTGAGAAAAATAGGTTTGATAGGAAACACACGAGTTCAGGTTTAGATCATGTTTGCAATACCTATTAGACAGGCAAGTGGAGACATTTAGTAGGTTATTGAATATATAAATCTGGTTATCAAGCAAGGACTCTTAATAGAAACATGAATTTGGGGCTTATCAGTTTATAAGAGTTTATAAGAGACTGGGTAAACCCATCTACAGAGTGATCATACATAAAGAAAGTAAGAGGTCTTAAGAGATCCTTGGGGTGTCCTAAAATTTAGAGGTAAGAGGATAAGTTAGAACCACTGAAAGAGAGAGTCACAATAACCACTTTGGTCAGAGTAGAACCAGGAAAGAGAAATAAATGCTTCAACATCAAACAAAGAAGGTTTTCAAAGAGAATGGAGTATTTAACAGGGGTAGGTTAAGATAAGAATTAAGAATTCATCCATTAGATTTGCCATCATGGAAATCCCTGGTGACCTTATCAAGAGTAATTTGGCAATGAATTAGAAACAAAATCCTGAATAAAACAGGTTCAAATAAAAATGGAAAATAGGAAGGTCATCTAGGTGACTCATTCAGTTAAGCATCCAACTCTTGATCTTGACTCAGGTCATGATCTCACGGTTGTGAGATCAACCCCATTTTGGGCTCCACACTCAGCATGGAGCCTGCTTAGGATTCTCTCTCTCCTTCAATCTCTCTCCACACACCACCCACACATACTCTCTCTTTAAAAAAAAAAAAAAAAGAATGGAAGACAGGATTTAAAGAGGTAGAATTGGAGTATAGATATTTCCTGTGGATTTTGCTATAAAAAGAGGAAGAGAAATGGGGGAGCAAATGGAAGGGCATCTGCATCTGAATAAAGGCATATATAAAAATATTTATAGCAAGTATCTAAAGGACATTCATATGAGGGAGAAAATTGATGATGCATGAGAGGTCAGGGGTGAGAGAAAGAAGAGAAGGTGAGGGAAGAGAAAGGTGGAGAAGGGAAAGAGAGAAAAGAATTTCCAGCGAAATGTCCTTAAGTGAGAAAGAGGAAATGATATCTAGCACAAAAGGAGTAGAAAGTGGCCTCAAGTGGGGTACTAGAAGGGAGGTCAAAATATGTGGGTACAGGTGCAAGCAGGACAGAGTGTGTAGAAGTAGGAGTTATGAATGTTCTTTTCTGGTTGATCCTACTTTCTCAGTGAAATATAAAGCAAGAATTTAAGCTGAGAGTGAATGTGGAGTTTGAGGAACAGGAAGGTATATGGGATAGTCATCTCAAATTAGAGTCAGTGATCTAGGAATATTTAGTAGGATTAAAAGTGGCTCTCAGGGGTGCATGAGTGGCTCAGTGGTTAAGCCTCTGCCTTCAGCTCAGGTCATGAACCTGGAGTTCTGGGATTGAGTCCCACAATGGGCTACCCGCTCAGCGGGAAGCCTGCTTCTCCCTCTCTACTCCCACTGTTTATGTTCCCTCTCTGGCTGTGTTTCTCTCTGTCAAATAAATAAAATCTTAAAAAAAAAAAAAAAGTGTGGCTCTCACACAGGAATCCATTAAAATCCTTGAGGAGAACACAGGCAGCAACTTCTTTGACCTCAGGCGCAGCAACTTCTTCCTAGAAACATCACCAAAGGCAAGGAACGCACGGCCAAAAATGAACTATTGCAACTTCATCAAGATCAAAACTTTTGCACAGCAAAGGAAAACAGCCAATAAAACCAAAAGACAACCGACAGAATGGGAGAAGATATTTGCAAATAACATACCAGATAAAGGGCTAGTATCTAAAATCTATAAAGAACTTATCAAACTCAACACCCAAAGAACAAATAATCCGATCAATAAATGGGCAGAAGAAATGAACAGACATTTCTGCAAAGACATCCAAATGGCCAACAGACACATGAAAAAGTGCTTGATGTCACTCGACATCAGGGAAATCCAAATCAAAACCACAGCGAGGTACCACCTCACACCAGTCAGAATGGCTAAAATTAGCAAGTCAGGAACAACAGATGTTGGCTAGGATGCAGACAAAGGGGAATCATTCTATGCTGTTGGTGGGAATAAAAGCTGGTGCAGCCACTCTGGAAAAGAGTACAGAGGTTCCTCAAAAAGTTGAAAATAGAGCTACCCTACAACCCAGGAATTTACCCTAAAGATACAAATGTATTGATCTGAAGGGGCACATGCACCCCAATGTTTATAGCAGCAATGTCTACAATGGCCAAACTATGGAAAGAACTTGGATGTCCATCAACAGATGAATGAATAAAGAAGATGTGATGTTATGTGTGTGTGTGTGTGTGTGCGCGCGCGCGTGTGTGTGTGTGTGTGTATGGCATAGTATCCCACTGTATGTATATATAGATACAGTGGGATAGATACAGATAGATACAGATACAGTGTGTGTGTGTGTGTGTGTGTGTATATGTGTGTGTGTGTGTGTGTGTGTGTGTGTGCATAGTATATATACTATGTGGCAAAACAGCACCAGAGTAAGGCTGCAAAAGCCACCATATATTTCTATATATATATGGCATAGTATCTCTAGGATATACATACAGTTGGATACTATGCAGCCATCAAACCCCCTGAAACCTTGCCATTTGCAATAATGTGGATGGAACTCAAGGGTATTATGTTAAGCAAAATAAGGCAGTCAGAGAAAGACAATGATCATATGATCTCTCTGATATAAGGAATTTGAGAGGCAGGGTGGGATGTTGTGGGGGGAATAGAGGGAAAAAATGAAACAAGATGGGACTGGAGAGGGAGACAAACCACAAGAGACTCTTAATCTCAGGAAACAAACTGAGGGTTGCTGGAGGGAAGGGGAGTAAAAGGGAGAGGGTGGCTGGGTTATGGACACTGGGGAAAGTGTGTGCAGTGGTGAGTACTGTGAATTGTGTAAGACTGATGAATCACAGACCTGTACCTCTGAAGCAAATAATACATTACATATTAATAAAATAAAAAAGATAAAAAGGAGAGAGGCTCTCAGAGCTCCCTTGATGTATAGAGCATAAATACAAAGTAATACCAATCAGCATGGTTTTGATAGATGGAGAGGTTATCACTTAATCCAAGGGCACTTTACTGGTAAGTGGTTTTATGGTGGGTGCCCCTGTCAAAGTAAATCCATGTCTCTTCCATTGCCCTTCAACAAGACATAGATACAATCTACTATTCGACCTCTGATGGGAAAAATGTGAATTCCTTGATGGTAGGAACTAGTTTTACCATGGTGCCTCTAGGGAGTGACACAATGTTTAGCACATTGCTATTTGACTCAATAATATTTTGAATTGAACTGAGCAAGGGATATATTGATGAGAAAGAACATGAGCTGGTAAAAATGATATGATCCTAAAGGTCCAAAATAGACCCTCACAGCTATGCAAATATCTTCAAGTTGCTGAAATAATGTGTTCTGTGTGAACTACTAGTTTGGTCTAGAGTCTGAAGACTATCTACTACTCACTTTCCATAAGTGCATCCCAAGGAAATTTTGACTCTTGATTCTGTTGGTTACTTTTCACAATTATGTTCATAAATAATTTTTAGGAGACTGAAGTAGAAGAAGAAGATGACAGCAATGTTCACTGTCTTACTGAGAAATATATGGTGGCTTTTGCAGCCTTACTCTGGTGCTGTTTTGCCACTTACTTGGACTGCCATCAATCCATAATGTCATCCTAACTCAAGAAAGCATTCCGTCATGCCATGCAAGTCTTTTTTAGTTATGGGTTTCTAAAATTAGTTTAGGAATATAGAAACTCCTAGATACTATCTCAAGGGCATTTGAGCATACTAGGAACTCTTCTTTCCTTCTCTGAATATCTGCAGAAAACTGTCAGTGTTCTTTCTTTATAACTTACATTTCTTGTTTATAATTCTTTTTTTCTGTATGTTTGTGTTTTGCATTCCAATTAGATCATAAATTTATCTGTAATACTGTGAAGACCCAGTGGAATATCTGTATGTACTTGCCGAGTTATCATTTGTTAATACAGTCAACTATACTCTCCCTGCTCCTACTCTGAGAAAAGCAAAAAAAAAAAAAAAGCTATGCTATCATAGCACTCCCAAATAATATATGTTATGTCTCTAGGCAGGAATACATATTCAATTTTAGTAGCCTAGGCCCACAGTTTTTTCAAACTTTCATTCAAAGGGATAAATTTAGATGGAGGACATGGAAAAAATTTCTGCATTTATTTTATATGTGCCATGATGCAAAGACCACAGCAACTCTAGGCACGGTGCTTATAGTTGGGTAGTGATTCGGAGATTAAGCCCAAAGATTAAGCCCAAAGCCCAAAGATTAAGCCCAAAGATGCCATAGTATTATGCAAGTTGCCAAGTTTACCTTGATGTATTTCTCTCTTAATTTCTGCCATTGATAATGAATAATACAAAGCTGTCCATAATCTGGCTCCTACCTGTCCCTTCTTGGTAATCTCTACAACTTGCAACCGTTGCTCTGGCTGTATAGACAACATGTAGTTCCATGGCCATTCCATGCTATACAGGCCTTCATGAACTGGGAATGAATTGTGTTTGTGTAGACAATATAACAAGGACAGATGGATGCACTTTATAGAATGACAGGTTTGGGTTCAATATAAGAGCCAACAGTAAAATGGCTATCTTACAAAATATTAAGTGATATCAATAAACCACTATCAAGTATCATGTCTTCTGCATCTTCTCAATACATCTTTTCATCTATAAGAGTATTTAATTTAAATTTTATAATCATGACCTTATTATGAAATGTAATCTTTCTATAAAGTAATCATACTTATTCTAAAAATAGGAATAATAAAAGGAATTAGACTAAAAAAATGTCATCATTTATCAAGAAGTTATCACTTATCAAGTGCCAGGATCTATATTAAGAGGTTTACATAATTTATGGGGCACCTGGGTGGCTCAGTTGTTAAGTATCTGCCTTCAGCTCAGGTCATGATCCCGGACTCCTGAGATCGAGCCCTGCATCTGGCTCCCAGTTCGGCAGGATGCTTGCTTCTCCCTTGCTCACTCCCCCTGCTTGTGTTCCCTCTCTAGCTGTGTTTCTCTCTGTCAAATAAAATAAAACCTTAAAAAAAGAAAAAAGAGTTTTACACACTTTAATTATATCAATGTGAAGAAAATATTTTATTTTCATCTTAACTTTTTCATAAAACTTATTACATAGGTGGGTAAATAAAATTACATAAAGATTAGGCTACTTAATGCCGAAGTTCACAGGTAAGAGGCATTTGAACTGTGACTCCAAAGTCAGTGTTTTTAACACTTCATTACACTATGTTCCTAGAAAACATTCTCTATATAACAGGAAATTAACATATATCTATTGGATGAGTGAATAGTCTCAGTGGCATTATTGTAAATTCTGTATATTGTTGGTTTACAGAGAGAAATGTTATAATTAAAACAAATCATGAGTATTTTGTAGTTCATAATGTCTTTATCAAAAAAATCTCATGCAATTGACCTTATAGGTATAAAAGAAATATCCTTAATCAGTTAGATACTTTTAATCATTCATGATCATAGAATATCTTTCTGTCTGGATTGCCATAATTCTCATATTTTTCCCATAGATGAGATCTAATTTAGGCTACAGTGTAAATCAGTAATAGCAGTAGTCTGGAATTCATCAATCATAATAAAGTTGAGCTTATTTTTAGCATACTGAAGTTACATTCAACTTTTATTAGGGTTTCCCCCCAAATTCTGACACCAGGCATAAAACTACAGTGTTCAGGTAAGACATTTTCAAGATTTCCAAGTTTATGGGACACAGGAGGACAAGCAATAGTTGTAAAAGAGTGAGAAAATTGAATTGCCCTTAGTTACCTTATATGAGCATTACACCGAGTGGTCTCTGATAATGAAATTTGAAAGGAAAAGGAAACTAGACCAAAAAAAAAGGAACAACTGGCTGAAGAAAGGGAAGCCAAAGGAAACAGTGATGCTATCAAATATTACTTGGCATGAGGACCTAGTAGCTCTCAAAATCAGACTCACTGTCTAAAGATAAGCAATACAATTAAGTTAAAGCAGCACTCCATGAACACAAAGAAAAAGCATATCACATATCTCTTTAAGTCCTATGCATCTCACTAGTATGCATTACTGTGTGCACAAACACATAAATATGCAAACCACCCAAAGATGATCAAATCTGATTCTTTTTTCATAAAGAACTCAGTTTCAATTAATTAACCATGGCATATCAGTAGGCTGCTGCTTAGCAAGAGTAGCAAGAAAATCTAATTGTAAAATGCGTTAAACTTTTACCTGTAGCAAAAAGGCCAATTAAAATATGAAGGCAATGAAACAATGCAGCATACAGCAAGTTTAACATAAATGCTTATTAAGTCTACAAGTCTTTTGCTTTTCAAACATTTTTGTGTCCATTTCCACGTGTCATCTCCTCAATAACCCTGTGAGGTCAAGCTATCTCATTCCTCCTATTCTATTGATTTATTCATTTTTATTCATTCATTAATGCATACATACATTTTGTTCATTAGGCCAACATTTAGTTAATTCTAAGTCACAGGCATGTGCTAGGGACTGGGTCCACTAATGCAAAAAGAATAGACAAATCCTCAGCCATTACACAGCTTTCAACCTATAACATAAAAAACAAGTCAGCAAACCATGCACAATTACAAATTGTGATAAGGTTTATGAAGGAAAAAGACAACCAATTAAGAATAGAACGAGAGAGGGAAAATTCCCTAGAGGTAAACTATGAAAAGATACCCCTGAAAAGGTAACACTTAGATTGAAATGTAAAGACAAGAAGGAGCCAGTTGTTCAGGGTGGGGAGAAGAATATCCAGTGTACATGAAACAGTGATGGCAAAGATACTTAAGCTGGAGGCCCTTAGAGTCTTCTAAAATGAAAAAGAAAACCTTGGTTCCCAGAACCAGAAAGCTGGAGAAAGACTTTTATGCCATGAACTGAAAGAGATGGGCAAAGGCCACACTATTCAAGGACTCGCCACTGTCCAAAGTGTGAAGCACATCCTTAGCACGATGGAAAGCCATTAAAAGGTTTTAAGTTGGGACGCCTGGATGGCTTAGTCAGTTAGCATCTGCATACGGCTCAGGTCATGATCTGGGAGTCCTAAGATCCAGAAGCACATCAGGCTCCCTCTCCTTCTGCTCCCCATCCATTACCACCACCACCACCACCCCCGGCTTGCACTCTCTCTCTCAAATAAATAAATAAAATCTTTTTTTTAAGGGTTTTAAGCTAGAGAGGGGAGTAGTATAATCAGATTCATATTTTTTTCAGATTACTAGGGCAAATGTGTGAGTAGTGGATTGTCAAGGGGAAGGGCAGATAAAAATGAAGGATCAAGTTAAAATCCTCTCATTTGCAATCCAAGTAAGAGATGACGAGTGACAGATTTTGGTGGAGTCACTGAAGACAGAGATAAATGAATTTTAGAAAAGTCTTGTAAGTAGATCTTACAAAAATAACAAACAACAGACTGAATACAGAAGGTAAGAAAAAGAGTAACATCAAAAATGTCTAAGTTTCTGGTTTCAGCAACATGGAAAATGGTGAGACAAAGAGAAATGACAGAGGAACAAGTCTTCCTGGAATGAAGGTAGTCAAGAGAATCCCTACTGATTCGTGTTGTGCTCATCTTTTGATTTCTACTCATTTCAATTTTAAGAACCCCTAGGCTAGGATCTGAGAAATGAAAGCTAAGTAAGATTCAGCCACTATTCACAAGCAATGAGGAAGAGAATCATATGAACTTTCAAATGTTCCTCCATGCGATAAAGGCTGTAATAATTTAGAAGGTGGGACTCAATGGAGGGACTGAAGGTTAAGAGAGGCTTCAAAGAGACAACTCCTAGACCAAGTCTTCAAGAATAAAAGGAAATTCTTTGAGAAAGGTAGAAATGTCCATCCCTATCTTTTATTACATAAAACCATACATTAAACAAGGAGTCATCTTTATGCCAATTCCCAGTATAGAATGTCCCATATTTGACATATCAAGTTTCAAATAAACCCTTAATAACCCCTATTACGAGCACAGTGTTCTATCAGGTGTTGTGGAGCCATGTTTCCTGTCCTTGAGTTGTCCTCTTCTGTTGCAGAGATAAGACATACATGTATAAAAGAGCCAGAGAAGAATGATTCTAATGAATCATTAGATTAGCTCTTGGTACAAGAGCTAAGAGAATCCAAACCAAAGAAACCACAGTGGGGAGTGGATTAGATCAGAATGCATTTTTCCCTAAAGGACTAAACTTTCACTTGCACTGTGAAGGAACCCTGGAAGTCTCATCTCTTTCCTCTGATCATATCACACTCCCATTCTCTATACTGGTAATTCTAGCATCTGATACCCTACTCTCCCCATCTCTCCTCCATTCTCAGCAGGTGACTTCCCTCACTTCTTAATTCACAGTAAACAAAAGCCATCAAACTGGATTTCTCTCAGTTTCCCACTATAAACATGCATAAAGATATTGATAGCTTCACACGTCTGTATTTACCAACCATGGCACATGGACTTCTGTGCCTCATCCTTTCCTTCTTCAGGGAAACACATTGATTAGGCCTTCTCTCTTATGTACTTAATCTCTCACTCTAACAACAACTCCTGTCAGCATTTTTCACTGAAACAGAAGATTTTATCCATCTAGAAAATATATTGTAAATATTCTATTTCTTCAAGCCCTCTTCAACGTCTACCACTTTACTGAAACTATCGATTACTTCTTTGTTGAATAATATATCGAACATTTCTCAGTCCTTAAATCAGCTGGTTTTCCAGACACAGCAGTATTTAGATATTCTCATTTTTTGCTCAAGAAAACAAAAACGGGGCACCTGGGTGGCTCAGTCATAAAGCATCTACCTTCAGCTTGGGTCATGATCCCAGAGTCCCAGGATCAAGCCCTGCATCAGGCTCCCTGCTTGGCAGGAAGCCTGCTTCTCCCTCTTTCACTCTCCCTGCTTGTGTTTTCTCTCTAGCTGTGTTTCTCTCTGTCAAATAAATGAATAACATCTTGGAAAAAAAAAAGGATAAAGATAAAGAAAACAAAACAAAACAAAAACACCTTCCTAGACCTTGAATTCCCTGCCCATTTTCACAGGCCAACCAGACATCTTTACTTATATCTTAAAGATTCTTCAAACTTAACTTGTTTAGAATGGATTTCATGATCCTCCTATTACCACAGCAAATGAAGCTTTTCTAGAGCATCAGAATTCAGTAAATGATACTTCTACCCACTATTTCACACAAGTCAGAGAATTTGGAGTCATC
Organism: Spilogale gracilis; assembly: GCA_004023965.1. Lineage (NCBI taxonomy): Eukaryota > Metazoa > Chordata > Mammalia > Carnivora > Mephitidae > Spilogale > Spilogale gracilis. The sequence goes on along the minus strand of PITA01005186.1, from coordinate 91,540 downwards.
TCTGACATTTCCCTTCCTCTTAACCACTCCATACATAATTCATTTCTTTGTCCTGGCATCCTCACCCTTAAATATCTCATATCTGTTCGTGTTTCTTCATTTCTACCATCACCCTAATTTATGCTAGACTTCTACAAAAACTTCATAACTAGATTTGTGTTTTGTTTTTAACCACAACCTTTTATTCCCCCATTTTCCTACATGTTCTCCACATAGCATCCAGAATGAAGATTTCAAAATTCAAATATGACCATACTACTAGATCCTTTCCTCTCTCTCAAATCTATTTAAAATACTTCAGTGAGAGCCTAAATATCATCTGGCTTGTGTCTCCCTCTCAAACCCTTCTCCCACCAAGCATCCTGAAATGCATTCTCTGAGTTCTAGCCATACTGGCCTTACAGTTCCTCATAAAGGGAACTTCCCCTCCTGAGATAGGTTCTGCATACATGCAGTTTCCTCTGTCTAAATAAGTCTCTTCCTCCTTCTCCCCCAAGTTGATTCTACTTTTCAAATTTAATTTAATTAGCATTCCCTTAAGATAGACTTCTCTGACTTTCCTTTCTATATCAGTGCCACCTCAGTGAACTTCTAATACACCATGTATATCTTCTTTTCAGAACTCATCAATATTGCAACCTTATCTTGTATGATTCTTGTATGATTCTTTTTTTTAAGAGCTTATTTATTTGAGAAAGAGAGAAAGAGAGCACACAAATGTAGGGAGGGGCAGAGGGACAAGCAGACTCCCCACTGAGTGGGGAGCTCCAATGCAGGACTCCATCCCAGGACCCTGAGATCATGACCTAAGCCAAAGTCAGACACAACCCACTGAGCCATCCAGGCACTCCCACTTGTGATTCTTTATTGCTACTTCCTCCTTGTGGGAAGAGACTATGTATATTTTCTTAATACTAAGATTTTATAGAATCTAAAATAGTGTCTGGGACATAGTAAACACCCTGTAAATATTTATGGAATTAATGAAGGAGAAACGGAGGAAAGATAGATAAATAAATGAATGTGAATGAGCAGAAAGAATAATTGTGATGTATTACAGAAAAGTCAGTCTTGTTTAAATAATAAATGTTGAGATGATAAACTAGCTATAGGCAAGAGACAATAGGAATTTAAATTTTCCCTCTTTTTCTATTTTTTAAAACTTTTTAAAAAACGTTTTAAGGGTGCCTGGGTGGCTCAGTGGGTTAAAGCCTCTGCCTTCAGCTCAGGTCATGATCTCAGGGTCCTGGGATTGAGGCCCATATCGGGCTCTCTGCTCAGCAAGGAGTCTGCTTCCTCCTCTCTCTCTGCCTGCCTCTCTGCCTACTTGTCATCTCTCTCTCTCTGTCAAACAAATAAATAAAATCTTTTAAAAAAAGTTTTGAAGAGAGCATTTCCCTTCATCTACAAAAGGCCACATTTCTGCTGCCAAGGGCTCTCCACAGCCATAGACCTACCAATGACTCTTCATGCTGACTTGGTGGGCAATTTGGGCTTATTCTGCCTATATAGTATAAGTGTCTACAGAAACAAAGGTAGTTCGCAGACTAGAGATTGACGGAGGGAAAGGGAGTAACTTTGTATATATTCTACTACTGCACGAGATCTCCTTACACTCTGTATAGTACTTTGGGGGTGGTCTTATAACGACCATTCATTTGACTTAGTATTTTATGTTTGAAAAACATAAATTTAAGGAAAATCACTGATAAAATCAACTCTCAGAACAAAATACTTTTAAGAATGGAAGAAAAGCAAGTCATTAGCTTCAAGTGACACCATCAATTAAAAGAGAAGGAAAGGAGCACTGCTCTGGAGTACACCATCTCATTTGATCAATATGCATGGCTCAAAAAAGTGAAGAAATTTCCCACATTCAGCAAGCCAAGTTCCAGGTGACTCCAAAGCCCATGCTCTTTCCAGTGTATTTTAAGTGGTGAAACCAAGAATAAAGCCTGATTCTCCAGCACCGTGTCAGGGAAGATTGTATCCCCTTCCACAACCCGGTTTTCTTCCCAGATTCTGTGGACTGAACTGATGCACAGGGGACTGAAATAAATGAGATTCTTTTGTTGGTGTCTTATAAGTCTTTTTGTAGACCACAAGTTTTCAGAGAGTCATAAAACTTCCATTCTGTGTACATTTTAGAAAAATGCTTTTGGAGAAAGACTCTGGACATTAGGTTTTAGCTCAGAATGCATTTTTGCTTCCAAGTTATAAATAGAGTATAACTTTTTAATGAAAACGCTGACACAATCTAAGAACAATGGTGTATGACCAAATCCTGTGCAGAAACAAACTAATTCTTTCAACAGAGTAAGTATTAGCATCTTTAGAGAGGTTATTTATAGGATGTGTTTAACTAAGTTGTGGATATTAAATTATGCAAAATTTTTACTTCACCAAAATGCAATCTAAAATAGCCATTAAGATCAAGTATCATTTTTTTTCCCAGTGGACTGGAAGATTTAGCCAATCCAGACTTGAATGGCATTGATTTCTTTAATGAGATGTTTGTTCTGAGTTGGTTAAAAATATATGGGTCAGTAAATAAAATATTCAAATGTCTGTATACATTTTCTGTTGCTGCTATAATGGAAGGGTGATTGTTATAAAACCGGTTTTTACCCTCTCTAATCATGCTCAGGTTTGCAGTTTTGATTAGCTGCATTTGCTGTACCTTTTGTTGCTGAAGCCAATCCATCAACCCAGACTGGAAGGGGCTGTTCGGATGAGGCAGTCATGGCACTGTGCTCCCTGCTGCAAGTAGGACCTCCTTGAGGGGCTGCAGCAATTAATGTTCCATTTCTGTGTCAAGTGCTGTTAAAAGTTTTCTTTAGGCCAAAGTTTGTCCAAACATTTTGTATAATTCCACAGAGATCTGGGGTAGCTGGAGGCTACTTCAAGAGGTTTGTCATTGACACCTCCTCTATACCGGTCGCAGGAAGCCAGTTGTTGCTACAGACACGGCCTCGTGGAATAGCTTCCCCTGGTTGGACTACCTGAGGCTAGATCTAAATGAGGCAAGCCTGAATAGGGATGAGCACAATCAGTAGAGCAGCACAGAAGCCAGAACTGTGACCAGGTACAAGGACATCTTTGGCAAAAAATACCTCCTTATCTTATTTTTTTAAATAATTCAGGCATTTAAATAATAATTCTTTGTTGTTATTTCCTTGGATTCAATGTTTTTTTTGTAATGTACCCCAAAAGGACAAAGAATAAATATTTTTAAATGCCTAATATCATTACTACTTAAAGTACACTTTTGTTCTACACGTTGCACGGCCTTTGTTTAAAGACTAAAGTTGTGTGAAATAACCATATCCTGAAAACTTTTTAAGGAGACATGCACAGTATGGGGTTTTCAAGGTGGGATTATTCACTATGAAGGGCTGCCATTCCTGACTCCTATCTGTAGCTGTTCTATGAACAGACACCAACACCCACATCAAGAACATTTGATGAGGGCACCTGGGTGGTTCAGAGGGTAAAGCCTCTGCCTTTGGCTCAGGTCATGATCTTGGGGTCCTGGGTTCAAGACCCGCATCGGGCTTCTGCTCAGCGGGGAGCCTGCTTCCCCCTCTCTCTGCCTGCCTCTCTGCCTACTTGTGATCTTTCTCTCTGTCAAATAAATAAATAAAATCTTTAAAAAAAAAGAACACGTGATGATGTCTGTGTTTGTCCTGAAGTGATCTAAGAACAATGACTAAAAGGGAATAATAAGATGGCTTCAGAGAAATACCCAGGAGAGTTGTGAGACACGTATGTCTTTGTTTCTAGAAATAAAGGAGAGTCCATCATAATTGCACTGGACTTAGCACATCATAACCAAAGCAATCACGTGTGTTCCCAGAGGCTCTTTCCCCACTCACGGCTGGAACCAACTGCCCCATAATACTCTTCAGGAATTCAATTAGCCAAAATAAGTATAGCAATGGCTCTGAGTTCAGAAATAACTTTCAAAGGTATAGAAATCACTGTCAGAAAAAAAAATCAAACTTTATCTTTAAAAAAGGTAACTCATTGGGATTCCTGGGTGGCTCAGTCAGTAAAGCATCTGCCTTCAGCTTGAAGGGGGATCAAGTCCTGCGTGGGGCTCCTTCCTTAGAGGGAAGCCTGCTTCTTCACCCATCTGTCACTCTCCCTGCTTGTGCTCTCTCTCTCTCTGACAAATAAATAAAAACAAAATAAAAAAAAATCAATCAACTCATTTAAACATTCAAGATCCATACGTTTCAATTACATCTTCCAATATCTGAGGTAAGCTGAAGGTAGGCCAAGCTGTGGGAGAGTTCATTGTTCAAGTGCCATGTAACCATTTTCATAGTTATCTAGTGCTGATAATAATAATAATGCATAATAACAAAATTAACATGTACTGAGGACCTACTGTGGGCCAGGCACTGATTAAGCATGCTGCATATATTGTCTTTCATTCTTAAAATAATCTTGCAAAGTAGGTATCTATTACCATTTTCATTTCAAAAATGAGAAAATCAGATAAAGAGATGTAGAAATGATTAGTCAAAGTTCAAATGGCTAGCAAGAGAAAGGAGATCCATTTGACTCCAAAACTCATGACCCTACTACTATAAAACCCCTCCCTTCTTGAGTGATTAGTGAAAAGTTTAGCACTAGCAAAAAAAAAAAAAAGAAAGAAAAAAAGTCACCTTACAACGAAAAGCCCACGTAATATCAATACATGCCAATGTCTCACACCGTTAAAAATCCGGGACAAAATAGCATCCAACACAAATCTACATATCACAAGGCCTCCCTATTTTGCTGTCAGTCTTCTTCCCTACCTCAACACCATCTTTTTCTCCACCACAAATTCAAGCCAATACCACAGCTACTTAAGTTAGAAAAGAGTGGAACCCACTACCGTGAGAGTTTGTACAAGATGAAACATGCCAGCTCATCTATCAAAACTATCAAAGAAAGAGATGTTTACAAACATGAATCTACCAGAGAATTAAAATTCATCCACTGAAATATCATACGTTTCTGTATTTTGAGAAATTTTTTAGATTGGCAATTTTTTTAGTAGCCCACAGTTAATATCATAAAAGTAATTATTCAAAAAAATTGGACCTAATTATAGGGGAATTTTTTTCATGTACTGACTCAAGGCCAACATTAATAAATATCAGTTAAAATATTACATTGTAATATAACAATGTCCCACCACCAAATTATTTCATAAAATTTGAAATATTATGCTTGCTTTTACCATTTCTTTTCTCAGTGTTGGCTTCCCTTGGCTGCTAACATACCAGGCTTTAGTAATGACCTCTCCTGAATTCACTTGCTCGAATTATCTGGATCTTACCTAATAGGTTAGCCATGATTATTAGAAATGTGTCTGAATAGACTCTGGAATAAAGTATTATGGGTCTCTCATGTTCAAACACACGTTCCTGAGAAGCATTAAGAAGCTCACACACTGAGGTCATGGAACAGACAGTAGTCTGTAAATGGGTTGTGAACATTGAAATATTGATTTAGTCCACTTCAACACATTTTTGTTTACTTCTAAATGGTTCTCAGTTTATACTGCATAACTGAGGTTGCTGAATACTAAATAAGTAAAAAGTTCCGTCAATACAACTGAAGCTCCTTTAAGTGGATGTCAGAGAGAACAAATATTCAAGTCTTTCTGGGATTTTTCTGGACACAGAGACAAAAGTCCTTCAACTGGAAAATCCACAGATCCATCACATTATAGCATTTTGTATTCTCAATGATTTATAAATTACCGAATCACCCTATTCTATATTAGCATCCCACTACAAACCTGTGAAAAAATAATGTTGTAGCTTGTAGCTCTACCATGGAAGATGTCTGAGTGACCACTGCATATTCAATTCCTATATAAAATGATAAAACCAGGAAGGAAAATAAAGCCTAGCAATCCTCTTAAAGAAAACGCATTGTTGAAATTTCTCTAGCTCTGAACAGAAGGACATAACTAAACTCCTGAATACATTTATAACTCTGTTTACATAGTGATTATCCACATGGACATTTCCAAATAAATAAGATTAGAAATCCTGACAGTCCTGTGAAGGAAGACCTTCAAATTTGCTAGTATGGCTGCCAAGATGGTTGTCCAACAATGCCAAGGTGCCCAGCTTTGCAATGCATAGAATCTTCGTGATGCCTTCTATGACACAACACACAGCTAATAAATACCAATCTCTTCTCAGTTCATTATTTTCCACAGCAAACCCTAGAGCATCAATTTGCTCAGGAGAGATAATGAATTATACCATAAATGGGAAAAGACTGGGTACCCAAAAGACTGCCCAGTTCCTCTATGTGCTAACTGTGGGATGCAAAAAAAGATATTTCACTTCTTGAGCTGCAGTTTTCTCATCTGTCAAATCAAAGAGTTGATGGGGATTATGAATAGGGAGATTATGCTTTCAGGAATCCTAGAAAAAATCTGCTTAATGTTCTCAATAGAAGGGCAAAGCAGTCTTTGAGCAGATTAAAACTTCAAGTGTTAAAAACAAATATCAAAACATATAAAAATCTCCCATTCATGACAAAAACACTGAGCAAGACCAGAAATAGAAGGGAATGTCTTCATTCTGGTAAAAAAACAAAACAAAACAAAACAAAAAACATCTATTACACACACACACACACACACACACACACACACACACACACAGAGTTAACATCCTATTTAATGATGAAACAAGAATACTTTCCCCTAAAATCAAAAACAAGTCAAGAATGTTTGTTCTTGCCAACTCTATTAAATAGTGTAATGAATACTCTAACCAAGGAAGTTGGGCAAGAGAATGAAATAAATGGAATCCAAACTGGAAAGGAAGAAGTAAAAACTACCTCTTTTTTGCAGATGGCATGATCTTATATATAGAGATCCCAAGGAATTCACTAAAAAGCTCTTATAACTAATAGATTCAGCAACATTTCAGGGTACAATATTACTAAACAAAAACTGATTGTATTTCCATACACTAGCAATGACCAACCCAAATGAAATTAAGAAAACAATCCCATTTATAATAGCATCACAAAAAAAGAGAAGCTAAGAAGCGGTAAGTGAATACTGAGGCAAAAAATCATTCAAGTTGGGTAAAGTTGGAATTCTTAGGAAATACACAGAGGTATAGAGAGAGGAAGCCGGGAACACTGGACATAAAATTTGCTGACTTCATTTTCACCATAGACCTGTCTTTTGCTCCTAGACGGTCACCTATCCTTCTTCCACTTAGGTTCTCAGGTCTTGCTAGCACCTCAGGACTTGCAACCTTCTTTTCTTTGACCAAAGCAGGCAGGGTACCTGTTTGCCTATTTCTGTTCTACACTCTATGTAGTTGTTATGGGTGCTCACTGGAAATGCTCTTTCATCTCTCCCATGAACCAGTGTCCATCTAACCCCTCCATACTGTGGGCTTCCTTTCTGGGCATGTTTCAGAAGTACTGCAGTTCTGAACATACTCTTTCAAACCTAGAAACAATCCGAAGTACTATAGTACATCCGAAGTACTATAAGCACCAGAAGAGAGAGAAAAGGAATGTTTCTATTGTGTCAGCCTAAACTTCCTCAACTTGCCTTGATTTAAAACACTTGACTATAGCAAAATTGGAGTCAAAGACATTCTGCAGAGTTCACATTTCTTAAAGTGCATTGTGATTTTTCCAAGATAATTCTCCCTCTGGATTCTTTTCTAACCCCATGACTACCACCCAGATGGCCAGATGCACTCTAATACCAGTGCAGACCAAGTTAAGACTCTATACTCTGCAATTTTCCACAATTTTCCTAAAACTGTGATCATCTGATAACGTCCTGACTTTTTGTTCTATAAGGGGACTGCTGATGGTATGAAAACCTTGTTCTAAAAAATAAAAATTGTAACCAGTCTTTGGAAAGACAATACTCATCAAAGCCATCCTGGGTATGATTTCCCAGCAGCTGAGTTAGTCCAGAGGGTGTTGTGTTCATAGGAAGTCTGGAAACACCCAGAGAGCAGATACAACATTTTTTTTTTATTTTATGACTTGGTTAGCTGTCTCTAAGTGCCACGGTCTGGGTTTTATGTGGGTTGTATACAAAATGAGGTCACACAATGAACTGTGGAGAAAAAAATAAAAGTGAAGACGGAGCTACCAAATCAGGCAGAAAAATCTTTAGATTACTATACCATTGCTTATGCACATTGTATTAACTGGCTTCAATTAGAGTGACTGATTCTAACTGTGGGTTATGTCAGGCAGTCTAGGAGAACACGCTGAAATAATTAACACTTTAAAAGAACATCTCCTCTGGTTTCTTTGGGGAAACGTCTGTTTTTATTGATTTCCCATAAAAGAGAAAAATTACTTTCATAATCTAGAGACACAGGGTAGGAAAATGTTAGAATGATTTAAATTAAAAGGAGTATCCAACTCTACTCTTCAAAAATGGCCTTTGTAACTAAGAATATAAACATCTCTTGTTAATATGACACTCTTATATCATCAGCTCCCGCCTGTCATAAAGCACGATGTTTCTTTTCAAGAGCTTCAGAATTTCTGCTTTCAGAGTCTTAAAAAAAGTTGTATATTAACTCCTGGAACCTTTCTCTGTCCCAGCCTAAATCCTTTTCCAAAGAAATATCCTCCTAAATAAATTCAAATAAATAGTCTTAAATTAATAACTAGTTACTGCCTATTTTTTACATCCTTCACCAATTTATTCTGCCCCATTCACTTTATTCTGAGATCACCTACCCTTGTTTTTTTTTTTTCTATCACCACTTATCAAGCAATGGCTATGTGCCAGGTTCTATGTTAACACTTTCTATGCATTATCACATGTAAACCTCAAAATATCCTGTTGCATGCATAAATTCAAGAGAGATTAAGTAAAATGTCCGAGGTCGCATGACCAGTAAGGGGCACAGTTTGTATCTTATTTTATTTTTATTTTTTTATTTTTAAAGATTTTATTTATTTATTTGACAGAGAGAGAGATCACAAGTAGGCAGAGAGGCAGGCAGAGAGAGAGGAGGAAGCAGGCTCCCTGCTGAGCAGAGAGCCGGACACGAGCCTCGATCCCAGGACCCTGAGATCAAGACCTGAGCTGAAAGCAGAAGTTTTAACCCACTGAGCCATACAGTGCCTCAGAGTTTATATTTTAACACAAATCTTGATCAGTTTTAAAGTTTGCATATTTAATTATTACCAAATATTGCATTTTCTGTCTTCCAAAATTCATCTTGAAGCAAACGTCCATCTCTATTCTGAAACTTCATAACTTTTTTTTTTTTTTTGAGAGAGAGAGAGTCTGGGTGCAGGAAGGGGAAGAGTAAGAAAGAGAGAATCTTAAGCAGGCTCTGTGCTCAGTATAGAGAATGATACGGGGTTCAATCTCATATCCCTAAGATCATAACCTGAGGATAAATCAAGAGTCAGATGCTTAACTGACTGAGCCAACCATGCACCCCATAGCTTTCTGTATATAACATTTTAAAGCATGCATTATCCAGCATAATGATTCTTGACATGAATCGTTTCCTGCTTTATCTGGAAGAATCCAAGGGTTTACAACTTAGAAAATGTACTCAGTAAATGCTTCTTAAATGAGTGAATGAAAGTTGATGTAGTCAAAATGCAGTGCTCTAATTTGCAAATTTTAACATGATTTCTGTAAATACTTCACGTATCTATTTATGGGTGAATATTATACAACAAGAGTGATATATAGGTATAACTATATCCATGATAATCTCTATAATAGCAGGGACTTTTGGAAACTCCTGTCATTGCCTTATTTTTAAATTTCTAACAACTAAGTATGCAAATATGCAGAGAAACAAAATGATTATTGTAGATAAATTGTATGTATTTACATATCATATTCCAAAAATAAAATCACATTATAAATCACATTACAGGCATTTCTAAGTAATGCCCAATAACTAAGGATTGTGTCTGGGACATTCCTGAAAGTGAAGCATTCAATGCACAAGCCATAACCATACTGAGTGGTCCAGAGATTTATGCCCTGAAATGTAGCAGCCACTCAAGCCTCTTGCAGTTGGTCAAGAATAAGGTTCTTAGTTTCTAAGTTCCAGAAATTGATTCTTAGCCTACTTCACTCCAGATTCAGAGATTAGCCTCTTTTCACCTGAGTCCCATTACATATGAGTCTGTTTTTCATTTGCTTATAACCACTGCTCATATTCATTTGACCATACAACTCAATTAAATTTTAAATGTAGAGGTGAAGAAGGACATCATGCTAGTGTTTAATGTAGCCATACAAGGAGAGATAAAGTAAAAAAAAAAAAAAAAACTGCCATGCTTTTTGTTAGAGAAGATATTTCATATATGGTTATTCAAAAAGTATAAATATGTCCGTGTTTCTGTATAATTACTAAAGGTAAAATTTATATTCATCTTAAACCCTAATTTGTGCAAGTTAGTCCTGGCTAAAATGAAAAGTCTTTAAAATACCTCTTGGTCCCATTGTTACAGAGGTGTGGAGTGCCAAAAAAAGAGAGCATCTAGGAAGCGACTAAGCAAATAGTAAAGAAGCCATTTTAAAGGCAATATGGGGGGCGCAGTTGATTAAGCGACTGCCTTCGGCTCAGGTCATGATCCCGGAGACCCGGGATTGAGCCCCACATCGGGCTCCCTGCTCGGCAGGAAGCCTGCTTCTTCCTCTCTCACTCCCCCTGCTTGTGTTCCCTCTCTCGCTGTGTTTCTCTCTGTCAAATAAATAAAATCTTTAAAAAAAAAAAAAAAGGCAATATGGACTGCCAGGAACAGGCATTTGCAGAGCAATTTGCAGAGAGAAGCGTTCTTAAGAAAACCAATGATAAAAGTTCTGCACTTAAAATGAACCTGGAGCAAATGCACACACAAAGACTAAGATGTTTTCGAAAAAAGTAATAAAGCCCAATTATAAGGATACAATCATTTCAGAGCAAAGCATTAAGGAACAATAATAGAGCATCGGGGAGAAAAATGCAGGAAACAATCACGTAAACTTAAAAATGCACTAAGATAACAGACTATTTATTATGAATATAAGTATGCATTGATTTATTTATAACCTATTTCAATGAAAGATTTGAGACAGACAAAACATTCTCTTAAACACAGGAGGCTAATATTTTTCTATTTCCTAAGAGATGAGAAAATGGAAATTAATACAAAAATGCATATACATATTATATGTATTTATGTTTTATAAATATGCTTATGATAGCCATATAGCTAACTATTCATATTTCTCATTTTATAATGTGGATTAAGTCATTACCAAATTATTCTTTGGTCATTTTTTATGTACCCAAGTGTTGTATATAATCTAATAAAGAGGAATAGACTATTTCTTTACTAAATAGACTATGGGAATTCTCAAAATCTCAGTGCTCTCAGTGCTTCTTTCTGTGTGAGACTAGCACTCAGTATATAAACTCTATTGGGAGCTTCATAAGTGCTGCTGACTCGGGATATTAGTTAAGGTGTTTTGTTTTGTTTTGTCTTGTTTTTCTTTCTTTGGTTGCAAATAAATAAAAAACACTATACGTCCCTAAATAAACAAAATCTCGAATGACTTGGGGGAAAATGTAACATATTGATTATCAGCAGATTACTGGGACCTTTTCACAAAATCGGAGAGAGATTTGAGTAAGCAGAACCTCAGAAGGACAAGTACAGAGGAGGCCTAAGGATCTCAACACTTGAGGTTCACAGATGATTCTTCAAACTATTGTCATTTGTATGATTTAATACTATTGATGACCAATTCGGTATCTCTCTAGTACAAATTCCAAATTCCCAGGAGAGAGAATCCAACTGGCCCAGCTGAGATGAAATATTTACCCCTTGGGGCACCTGGTTGGCTCAGTTGGTTAAGCGACTGCCTTCAGCTCAGGTCATGATCCCGGAGTCCCAGGATCGAGCCCCACATGGGTCTCCCTGCTCCGCGGGAAGCCTGCTTCTCCCTCTTTCACTCCCCCTGCTTGTGTTCCCTCTCTAGCTGTGCTTCTCTCTGTCAAATAAATAAAATCTTGAAAAAAAAAAAAAAAAAGGAAAGAAATACTTACCCCTAGATCAGTCAGGCATGACCAGGGACAGACTCACATAGCCCAAACATGGCCCCTGAAAGTCTACCTTTGTGCATCAGGATTACTTACAGAGAAAACAAAATCATTATGGGTTATCAACTCTTCTGGAAAGTGTCTAACTCACTAGGAAATGTAATTACTTTTAAATGAATAGCAAAGGAAATCTATGAGACCAGCGGCTCTTAATTCCATAGGAGAAGCAAGAAAAAAAAAAAATATTTCTGATGTTCTCACCTGATCACAGAACTGAGAATCAGAGTACTTGGCATTTCTGCCTTGTGCTCATCAGGAAAAGTCTTAACTGTAGTCATCTACTTAGTCACAAATGTCTTATAACAGAAAGACCTAATCTGGGATTTCTAGATCCTACAGGGTCCAACTCTAAGGTAATAATAAAAGATGCATTATTTTTAATAATCCAAAAGACAAAATTCTAATAATGGATTTACTTGCAATAAGATAGCACAAAATAACTGAAACATCAAATTTCTGTTATTTGGGCCTGAAATTATCAGTGTAGTAGAGGATCAGCTACTCATCAGAATTCTTATTGGTGTTACATATTGATTGTCTTTGATAAAATGGGAACACTATCTTATTTATCTTTATACCTCCAGGAACAGGCATAGTATCTGACACAGCTGAATCAAACCACCACTAAATTTTGTCTAGGTTGAAACAAAATTCCTTAAAACACATTCTCAATAATACTCTGTGAAGAAAAAGTGTAAAATGACCCTTGAGGTAAGAAATGGAAACCACCCACCCAAGAAGGTAAAATAGTATAATTATCCCTCTTCACCAACAAATATAAGAGTTGTAGATAATTCAATAAAACTTAACTAAAGAGGAAATCAACAGACTGAAGACTCATTCATTGAACCTGCACTCACAGAGCACCTACCACATACCAGGGAAATCCATACCAGGAAATACCAAGACCCAGTCTCTGTTGAAAGAGACATACAAATCAGTAATTATGAGATAGTATCACCAGGGATACAATAGAAGGGGAGACTGATGAAGAAACAGAATTATTAAAACTCATCCTTTCTCTGGCATTGGCAGAGTCCCTTAGCATGCACTCTCCTCTGAGCATCTGCTCACAAAAAGTGTGACATTTTTATTCTCCAAGTCTCCAGCAAGTCTGGGCTGCCTCCGCACTGCAGGAATGCCTCCAAAATTTAGCATCACCATCTCTCCTTCATTGAAAGTGATCCACCTTCCCCTCCTTCCACAGATAAACAAACACAAGGAAAGAAGCTTCATGCTCTTACAAATCTGAGTGAAGAGCAGGCTCCCCCAGGCCTACTGCATTAGAAAGCACTCAAGTCATGCTATGATAGCCCAGCTTCACCTTCCAGTAGCCTGTATCACAACAATAGATGAGGATATTTAAGAAGCTCTACATACCGCTTTACATTGCTTGCACGGTGGATCAAATGAGGGGAATGCCTGAAAAGTAATTTTCAAATTCCTTGTCCCCATCAAACACAAATTATCTTACAACAGGCAAACTTACAGTACACACACATTTCCCAAAGGAACCACTGTCACATCAGGCAAGGCATATATGGGAGAATATCATACAAATGAGCCACTTTCTTCACTTACTTTTCTTTATAGTGTAGTAGAATGAGTTCATGGAAAGAGTCAGGGTGTCTGAGATCTCTTCCCAGCTTTACAACTGATATACTATTCTTACTCCCTTTGCATTTAAATCTCCCATTGGTAATACAGGGATAATAACACAGTACCTGTTTGTTTCTAAGGCACTTAAAAATTCTCTGACAGAAGGTTTCACACAAAAGCAGAGACCATTATTATACCAGAATGACTTGAAAATTGGAAATCCGGGTACTCATTACTATTAAACAGTCAACACAACAATGATAGAAGAGAAAGCATCCTTCTCTAAAGCATCTAAAATCAAGTACTGCTGAATATGCACCTACTGAAAAAAATACATGTGCAAATATATTCATTTGAATGACTATCCATCCAAATCTAAACCATCAATAATACACTAAAATAAATCTTTGGCAAATTATCCTGACTCCAAAAAACCCCCATAAATCCCTAATCACAGATATTTCTTATAATGTTGAGCTTTCTGAAAAAAAAAAATTCTCCTTCTAGAATCTTAGGAGGGACTCTAGCTCATTCCACGAAATAGTTCTCCTTTAATCTGGCCAATCTGGAATGACCAAATTATCAAACTTACGGTACAGTGGTGGACAGGCATCCAAGCAGGGGCTTCCACCGAACAATTCTGGGCTGGGCATTTGCCTTGGTTTTGCTGCAAATAATTAGAATTATGTTACATTTTGTATATTACATGCAGCAATGTACACAAGCTGACAATCTATCATCAATGTGTTTATTACCTAATTTGCAAGTATAGGAGAAGGCCTTGAGAATGATTTTTTGGTGCAGGGCTTCAGAAAACTGGGTATGTAATTTCTACCCTTATCAAGGCATACAAAATCATCCTATTACTCTAAAGAGTGGATATTGGGTGCTAGGCTTCCTCAGCAGGTGGCCTTTCAGGCACCAGCAGGACCCATCTGAGAACCCTCCTACCTGGTCTCCTCTCATCTGGGCTCCCAGACAACACTGATGCATGCTGCACCCATGTGAGATCACTTCAGTCAATGGACAGACAGACTTGTTTACCTGGTCTGCCCTTCCTGATTGTGAGCTAGTGGCCATGATTCGCTCCAGGGCATTTCATAGAACCCTGCGATGTACGGTTGCACAGGACAGATCTTAGAGGTCTTTCTTGCACCTCAGAAAATGAGGTACAAAGAAATCAAACAGGGAACAAGGAGACTTGACACTGTAAGCCATTTGCCAGGCACTTCTTTTTACATAGGAAATTTATTTCTAGCTAACCTCTTCTTCTGTTATAACTCCTATAAATTATTTCTAATCGATCTTTTAGAAAGAATGAAGCACTTCCCTTTAACTAACAATACTGCCCCAACCCTGTAATAATGAGAACAGATTAGTATTTAAAAAGGAGAGGAGGTGATTCAAATAACATATCTTTTACCTTTTATTTATTTTATTCTACATTCAATTATAATATAAAGACTAATAATAATGTTGGCAATAGTCATAAAAAACCTAGCTGTGATTTATTGAGCTACTAAATATGCTAAAGATTGTTCTAGATATTACAACACAACAAGTATAGATAGCAGTATTATTGCGCCCATTCTACAGGGGAGTAAACTGAGGCCCAGAGAGGATAAGCAACTTGACTAAGAGCTACCCTACAAGAAAGTAGCCTAGCTGGGATTGCAGCAAGATTTCAACTGGCTCTGATGCCCATGCATGCTTCCTCTATGAGAAGCTGCCTCTGGTATTTTTCGTTTTCTACCTATTTAATGGGGCTTAAGACATGTCATCAGCTAATACATTTTCATGTTCTCAATGATCCTAACATTCCTGACCTAACTGGAATAAAATATTGAACTCAGTACTTACACTAAGAATTATTTTTTTGTGATTTGTAAGCTTTTTAGAAAAAACTTTATATAGGTAATCTATTTTTAAGGCATCACTAAACTCTGAAGTGTTGTTTGAGTGATTATTGATAAAATCGCCATAAAAATACACTTAGAACATCAATCCCCATGCTCATTTTTCTTGTTGAAATCAAAATACGACATATAGTACCAACAGGATACATAAGGTACACTCGACTGATGTCAGATGACCACAATTTCAAGCTCAGCTCAACCATGTATTGCTGCCATAAGCTGATCTGAGTCTTGGTAGTCACATCTGTAAAACAGTGTTAGTATTTCATCTTCTTCATACAAATATTATTAGATGATATATATAAATTCGCCTCAGATCACAACCACAATTTGCAAGGATGTTAATAGAACAAAGTAAAAAGACAATCATCTTCCTTTTTCGATAGTCTCAACCAGATAAATAAATATAATTTATCTACATACGAGGTTAAGCTTTCTCAAATTTGAAAATATTATTAAAATACTCGTTAGGGGGGCGCCTGGGTGGCTCAGTTGGTTGAGCGACTGACTTCGGCTCAGGTCATGATCCCGGAGAACCGGGATCGAGCCCCACATCGGGCTCCTTGCTCGGCAGGAAGCCTGCTTCTCCCTCTCTCACTCCCCCTGCTTGTGTTCCCTCTCTGGCTGTGTTTCTCTCTGTCAAATAAATAAAATCTTAAAAAAAAAAATACTAGTTAGGGTGTGTGTGGTGGTTCAGTTGGTTAAGTGGCTGTCTTTGGCTCAGATAATGATCTCTGGGCCCTAGGATCCAGCAGGCTCCCTGTTTAGTGGAGAGCCTGCTTCTCCCTCTCCCTCTACAGTTCCCTCTGATTGTGCTCACTCTCTCTCTCTGTCAAATAAATAAATAAAATATTTTTTAAAAATGACAAAATAAAATAGAGAAAAGCCTGACAGTTGGTAGAGGGAGTTAGTAGGGGATGGGCCAAATGGACGATGGGCATTAAGACGGGAACTTGTTATGATGAGCACGGGGTGTTGTACGTAAATGATGAATCACTAAATTCTACTCCCAAAACCAATATTACACTATAGGTTAACTAATTAGAATATTAAATAAAATTTTGGACAAATAAAGCTAGTTATTATTATTTTATTATTATTTTATTATTTAATAAAATATTAAATAAAATCTAATAATTAAAATATTAAATAAAAATTTGGACAAATAAAGCTAGCTATTATTATTTATAATCATGAGAATTCATATCAAACAATGTTAACAGTGAGGAATGTCTCCTTTGTAATAACTCATCATTTATTATTATTAGTAGTAGTAGTAGTAGTAAACTTATTTTATACCTAGTGTTCATTTTTATGGAGCACCTGGAGAGGGGGTAAATAATAATTTAGCTATGCTTGGGTGGAGGAATACAAGTACTCATAAAGTGTGATGGGGGGCTCAAATAAGGAGTGTTTGAACTTCTATGGATGAAGCATGTAGTAAAGAAAGATGGAAAACTGAGTAAGTCTCTCTTCCTCCATTACTAGCTGAGTTTTGGATATTAACACCTTCCTGTTTTTTTTTTTTTAGATTTTTTATTTATTTATTTGACAGACAGAAAGAGATCACAAATAGGCCGAGAGGCAGGCAGAGAAAGAGGGGGAAACAGGCTCCCTGCTGAACAGAGCCCGATGTGGGACTCGATCCCAGCACCCTGAGATCATGACCTCAGCCGAAGGCAGAGGCTTAACCCTCTGAGCCACCCAGATGCCCCTATTAGTGTTTTAATCAAGCAGATTAACAATATGATTACACAGGGTCAGACACATAAAAAGGTGTACTGAAGACAGAGGTCACATGGACTTATATCATTATGCTTAGTGTGTGATGAGGAAAAAACAAGATCAGAATATAAATTAGGATCTTGGATTTCAGCAGTGTTTCCATTAATCCATCTGTGAAACTTTGGGGAAGTTACTTTAACACCTTTTCCAAACCTCACATTCCACCCAAGAATTTAATATCTTCCCTCTTCCAAAGGAGTCTACCCTCCAGTTGAAAACCCCTATCATTCTGATCTACTGTTACCATAAGATGTAGCTATTCCTCTGAGTTTGAGTTATAACAAAGGTTGAGAACTGCCAGTAGAGATGGTCTCACAAGAGCTTTTGACTCAAGTGTAGTCACTGAAAATCCTAACCTTTGGTTTTACCTACACCTTCCTTCTACTTTGAAAGAAAATAATCTATCAGGGGTCAAGGGATTTCCCACAGTTGGCAAAGTAAAGGGTTTACAATTCTTTTTTTCCCTGTAAGTTTTCATTCGCCTTCTTGATTGTTGTTTCTAATATTTAATGTGGGCACTGTGGTCATAAGAGTTTGGGGGTACCACCTACTTGGAAGATCCACACCCCTTACAAGGCCATTTAAAAAGAGACCAAATACAAGAGGAAAGGGCACTCTCAACCTACCTTTTAGTTAATTCTTAACCTAAAAATCAAGAGGGAACATTAGAATTCTCTAAAGGGGCGCCTGGGTGGCTCAGTTGGTTGAGCAACTGCCTTCGGCTCAGGTCATGATCCCGGAGACCCGGGATCGAGTCCCACTGGGGCTCCCTGCTCAGCGGGAAGCCTGTGTCTCCCTCTCTCACTCCCCCTGCTTGTGTTCCCTCTCTGGCTGTGTTTCTCTCTGTCAAATAAATAAAATCTTTAAAAAAAAAAAAAAAGAATTCTCTAAAGGGCCAATCAAGATTTTAAGATAAAAGTTGGTAACAAATTAACCCAAAGACAGAGATTTCCCTTCCCCTTCTCTCCCATCCACCTACCCTGGATATTCATACCTACAGACTGTCAATATGTGACTTGATCAGCATTCAGTATCTGCAATGCCAACCCTGGACAACATGTTCTTTCAAGAGACAAAACTGTCAATGGGTTTTGGTCTTTTTAAAATACTATGCTGTTTAGACAAGTTGATGTCTCCAAGTCTCTCATCTTCCTTGGTTGTCTTTTTCTGACTGTAATATCTTCACATATTTCATTCTGGGTTATCCTGAGCAAATGAGCCAGACATGCTGGACAATTACACTTCAGATTGATTATGTAAATATGTAACTACAGAGGATTTGAATAGTGGCAAACACTTGGCAAAGAAAACTCTAAAGATTTTCTACCCAGTGAATCCCATCTCCAGAAAGAGTGAGGATTTTTTTGAATTATCAGTAGCTTACGTTCTGTTAGAGTGCTCTGGAGTTTACAAAGTCCTTATATAGACACTTCAGTCATTTAATCCTCCAAACAAGTTTGTGTGTGGCAGGGTGAGAACTGATTCATCCAAGCAAAATTTTGACCTAAATGTTTCATTCAAAACAGCATGTTCTTCTGAAAGCAGAGAGCAAGCTGAAAGGTTCTATTGTACTAGTCATAGTAAAATGATTCTTGTAATCATAGGATTTCTTCCTGGGCTCAGAATTGTCTCATGATAGTACTGTACACAAACTCATTCATTCCTTTATCCAACCACTCATTTACCAAATATGTATTACATGGAAGATACCATGATACCTATACAGGGAGATATAAAACTTAGAGACATAAAAATTTAAAAAATAATTCTTCCTTCAAAGAGTTCCCAAACTTTTAGAAGATATACTATAGCATGTTACATTTAAAACATGGTTAAGGGCTGCCTAGTGACTCAGTCAGTTAAGTGTCTAACTCTTGATTTCAGCTTAGGTTATGATCTCAGGATCGTGAGATTGAGCTCTGCATTGGGCTCCAGGCTCAGCAGGGAGACCAGGGAGTCTGCTTTTCCTTAACTCTCTCCTCCTCTCCCTCTACCCCTGCCCCTGTTCATGCTCTATTTCTCTCTAAAATAAATAAATAAATCTTTTTAAAAAACATGGTTAAAGGAGCATTCATTCATTCATTTATTTAGTTGGTCACATTCATTGAGAAATTAATATGTGCCAGCTGCTATATTAGGAATAAGAATACCACGACTCAGTCTCTGTCTAAAAGAAGTTCTTTCTGAGTCTAAGGAAAACAATGACTTCATAATCATATGATTATAAAGCAATTTATTGATATGATATAAATAAAACATGACATGGGACAATCAAAAAGATCTACCTCACCCATTTTGAGGGCAGGAATAAACGATGAGAAAAAAGTTAGGAAAGGGGCACCTGGGTGGATCAGACAGTTAAGCCTCTGCCTTTGGCTCAGGTCATGATCCTAGGGTCCTGGGATCAAGGCCTGCATCAGGCTCTCTGCTCAGCAGGGAGCCTGCTTCCCCCTCTTTCTCTGTCTGCCTCTCTGCCTACTTGTGATCTCGCTCTTCATCAAAGAAATAAATAAAATCTTTTAAAAAAGTCATGAAAAATTGTACAGAGAAATTCAGGACAAAGGTAAGAGTACTGAACTCTAAATAAAGAATGGCTTAACAGAGGAGATACTTCAGTTTCCAGTAAAGCTTTCAGGAAGGGAAAGGATCAGTAGATGAGCTTTGAGATAAAGGTGTACCACGGATCATCTTATAGTGTTGAATTAAGGTATTCTGGGACTTGGTCAGAAAGTCCCTTGATTCTGGGCCTCAGAAACCTAGCACTGAGGCAAAAGAATTGTTCTATGCTACACAGACCCCTGACTTCTGCCTTCTCCTCATTTATCTCTACTTCACAGGGAATGTATGAACAACAGGTTGTAGGAGAAAAAAGTCCTAAGAAGGAGTAGACAGACTTAGGCAGATCCATTCCTGGTCCTATACAAAACACAAGAGGCTCAGGGCATCTGGGTGGCTAGTCAATTAAGCATCTGCTTTCAGCTCAGGTTATGATCCCAGAGTCCCAATGGAGTTTTGCATGGGGCTCCCTTCTGCTTCTCCCTCTGCCCTTCACCCTGCTCCTGCTCTCTCTCTCACTCTCAAATAAATAAAATCTTAAAAACAACAACAACAACAACAACACACAAGAGGCTCTCCTGAGTTGAGTCTTTGGAAAAGTATTAGAGGTGCCTTTCTCATCTTTTTTGAAACTCTCAGGTGCTTGACAGGTGAGGAAACAGACATGAAAACATGATGTTCAAATGGTAAAACTAAGCAGCTGTTTGCATGGCTGAAATAAAATTATGTGTAATAATTTTTGTGCAAATGGACTATGAACTGTAAGGTACTTTACAAATGTGATGAGTAATTATACTTCTGGTATTAATTATTATAAACATTAATATAATATTTACACATCAATTTTTTTTAAAATGATTAGAAAACATTTTCTAACTTCTAGTTTGATATATGCTCCAGCACATTGAGAGTTAAGGGAATTTAAAAAAAAACTAAAAAAAAATGCAAAACTCTCAAGATGCATCCAAACCAACAATTTTATAGATATATAGATATAGATACAAAACGCACATATACATAAACATATAAGGTGTGTATATACATACATACATAAATGTTTATATATACATGTGTGTATAAACAATTTGAGCAAATAAAGTTTTCATCTAGTTATTTTTTTATTTGCCATAGAAAAATGTATAATTTTAGAGTCAGTTGTTAAAGAAAAAGAGAAAATCGAATTTTGCCAGGTGCAGAAGTATAGTATAGGCACAAAATGTTACATTGGTAGTCTTGTCTTAGACATCAAGATAGGACAAAAATGAGATTCCGAAGAAGGTGCTATAATTTCAAAGGAAATTACCAAGAACTACTTTCAGGTCTCTTAACCCTTATCTATAATGAAGTTATAGAAAGGTTATGTGTTTGGAGATTTATAAAGGGATTTATTTGCAGAGGGGCTGAGGGGGGTGTGGAGATCTCATTTTTCTCTTAAATTACCGAATGAGGCTTCAATGGGCCTACACCTAGGGCTTGATATAACTTCCTTGAATTTGTGAGACCGGCAGCCTGGGATCTGCCTCCCACGTGAAAAATTTAATGCGTGAGATAACATGGCAAATCGGTTATTGCCTCAGGAGAAGTGGATGCATTTGGGCCAGCCTGCTCTTTCAGGGTTTGTCAAGGAGAAAAAAAATAAAAATAAAAATAAAAATAAAAGCCATTCTGGAGCCACTGGATACCTGCTACCACCCTTTGTGTGGGTGCCCTGATGAAAAACCTGAGGCTAAACAAATACATCATCCACATTGCAGAAGGTTTTTTCAGAGAGGCCCAGAAGGGTAAACTCCCTAAGATCCACAACAGTGCTCAGGATAGACAAGGTCTAGAACCAGACTCCCTGGGTTAAAATCCAAGATCCACCTTTTACTGGCAAGGTGACACTGAACATGTTGCTTAACCTCCCTTTGCCTTAGTTACGAAGGTTAAAAGAAATTACTACAAATAAAGCACTTAAAACTACTTCTTATACACAGTCACCACTATGTAAGTGCTAGCTATTATCTTTGAATTGGTTATTATCATATTTATTATTCCATGTCAGTTTCAGAGACCAAACAGTATGATAATCCCAATCCAATAAGAACTTTCTTATTTTTACTTCCCTCTCATGCTCCAAACCTGGAAGGATGAGTAGCCCAACTAGCAAATGGAGAAGAAGAAAAGCATCCTGTCTTATCTGAAGATCCCATCATAGGAAAGAGAAAATCTTATATCTGGAGAAGCATTCAGAGTTATGATTAATATTTGGAGCTGGACAATTTTAACTACTAAATTGAATCTGTATTGTGATTCTAAATAGATTGCAGGACATTTAATCCCCTGCAAAAAAAACTGGAAATTCGTGGGAAGTCATGGGACCACCTGAGTTTTCATTTAGAGAACAGGGTAGGGATTACTGACACTAAGAGGTATTAGGCAAAAATTGGGGAACCATTAAATACTTCTATCGTTACATCTTATAAGTCTTGTTTGTCCAAAGTATCAATTACGGATGCAAAACATATTCATGAACACTGTTACCCTTTCATTCAGTTTTGGACATAATTCCTCATAATCCTTCAATACACGACTTCATCCCTTCCTGGGCCTCTCTTTCTACTTGCTTCCTTTTATTTTCTCAGACTTCAAAGATGTTTCAAATAAGTGGGCCTAATTCGTTTCCAAGGAAATCCTTACTAAGACCGAAGCCATGCTGGGGAGTCATGCATTTGCCTCCTCTGTGAACGAAAATGCTGCTGACCCATTCTCTACAGAATGCTGAGAATGAGGGTTTTTTTGGTGGGCAGTGATGGCGGTGCTGAATCACACTCACGCTTTTTTCCAAGTCCCTCGTGACTCCAGGCACACATTTGCCCAGGTTAGCAAAGTTGTGATCAGTGGTTAGTAGTGCATAAAGAATTAAAAACACTCTAGGTTAAAATAATATTGTGACCATCTGGTTACCTGGATTGATTAACTCTGCTGAGTGACATAGGCTCTGAATTCTCAGGCTGGTGACATTTAAAGATTTATTATACACGAGAGCTGCTGTTACTGCTCTAACTTGACATGGCATGGTATCAATGGAGATAGGGCCCCAGGACTTACATTCAGAAGGCATTTTCTTGATGTATAATAAAATCATATTTATTGAGCACCTATTAGATGTCAGGCATTTGACATGTATTGTTAGTTCATTCTTTTATCACATTAAATCTGAAACGTTGTAGAGAAGGGTGTTTAATACTACGAGGAATCCACCAGACCTGGGTTAGAATGCCAGAGTTTTTACTTTCTGGATCTGGAACTTTACATAAGTTTCTTAGTCTCTGTGAGTTGTGGTTTTTTCATCTATAAACTGGAGACAAAAATTCCAGTTTAAAGGATTATAATAAGGATTATATAAGATGATACTGATACATGCCCTATATTTAACCCAGGATCTAGTACATACTCTAACAGTACTAAGATAAATATATTTATATTATGTAAATATTAATATTTATCTCATTAATCAGGGATTAATTCGTTCTTCCAAGTCTATTTTCTCACATCTGCACATAAAATAATAATATTTGTCTCACAAGATCACTATGAAAAATAAATGAGAAAAAGTACAAGAAAGTACTTAGCAAACATGGAGAATTTAAAGGTAAGTTTTAAATCTAAGTTGAAAAGAATATCTGAAATACTGTAGTTTTAAGATAATTGAATTTGGGAGCCAGAATTGACTACGCAGTCTGGGACCGTGTACTTGAAATCACCAGCTTGTAAATAATTCTAAAAAATATATTATGGTATTTTAACATTTTGTGGCAGTATGTCCCAACACTCCATGAAGTTCTAGAATTCCCTGGAAGTTGAATTACTGCAATGCAAAGTTAGGTACAATATAATAGGCCTCTAAATACAAGATTAAAACATGGTCTTGCAAAATACTTTATATATCATTAATATTTACATGTTGTCTCTGCATCCTACTGACATAAAAAGACAAGACAAGAATTATGGACTATACTTGTGTCTTTTTCCTTGCAAAAAACAGACTTTGGATGTTATGTACTACAGCAGTCCGAGAATATTCTGCATTGGCAGATCTTATCTATTTTAAACTACAAATTCTTATGGAAACAAAGCCTGTGATTTCTAAAACAAACTGCATTTTTCTTTCTGACACATTTTTAAGTTTATCTGTAAAAAATACCTTCCTTGAATTATTAGCTAATAAAAAAATACCTAAAATTTCAAGTCCACAGAATAAGGTCCATACTTTGAGGAAAAAAAGGCCATTCAGAAACAAGATCAAAGCAATTCATTTCTATTCTCACTGCTACCATAGAGACAAAGAAAAAAAGTGAACAGTTTTAGCCTACTTAATTCTTCCTGAAATTTATAATTAACTACATGGGAAAGGGGACAATTACCATATTTCCAAAGAATAAAGGATTAAAAAAGTTGAGCTTTTGATAAGACATAATTACAACCTATTAAATATGCAATTCATATCAATTTGTTCTTATAATCTTCTCGAGTTTCAAAAAATCATATACATTAGACAGCGTTTTCTGAAAAATATACATGGAATATCGTCAGTTTAAACGTACACAGTTTTCTCTGATAGAGGTTTTTCCTCAGATAATTAAAATTCTGGCAAAACTTAACACAAAGTAAAGGGGGTTGATTGATATTATTTTTGTATGTACCTTGTCTTCCTGACACCTATGAGTATATATTTTTGGGCGAATGTTAATCAAGAATGTGCAGGCTTTGTAGATCAGGTGCCATAGCCAACATCAAGCAGTCAGCTAGGAAGAACTAGCAATTAGACCTGTCCTCGATTTAAATAGAACTTCAGATTGCTGAGTAAATTACATGTGTATTACTTAAGGACAGTTTTATTTTAAAGGACCCGCAAGAAAGCACTGTGGCTTAAAATCCTAGGAGATTCATAACAAAGACCAGAGAGGAAGGATTTGTTTTGCTAAAACTATATGGTTTTATTTCTGGTGTCTTTAGGAAAAGATTTTCAAATATTTTTTATCAGCAAGGATAGAACTCTTCTTCACATTTTCTACTTAGAACCATATTAGAAAATAAATAATTTATGTTATTGTGGGATATTATAAATATAGCATGACACATTAATAGACCTCTGTGTAAAAACATAAAATACAGAAAGAGTAAGTTTTTTTTTTTAATTAACACTTTTTGAACTATGTTTTATGCAACAACCAAAACTCTTGCTAGTGTGGATAATAAATAGTATGATTCATACCTTAAGATTTAATGTATGGATATTCTTTTGTTTTTTAATGTGAGTAAGTGGTCTTCAGGAGAACCTCTATTGCTCACTATATTGCTACCTGGAAAAGTGGTATATTTTATTTTTTTGAGGCATTCTGTCTAGGGATCTCAGGATAATTTTAAGGAAATATTTGAAAGTGCCTAAAATTTCTAACTCAAATCTCAGCCACAGAATACCATAACATCCATGTGGGACAACTCTTGCATAGTCCTGGTATTTTCTGTGGTTAGTTGGACAAATTCCAAGTAATAATAATTTTGGGGTTTTTTTGTTGTTGTTTTTTTTTTTTTTTTGGTTTCCTTTTGGAGGTTCCTTGGGGTAAAACCAGTCAATAGTATCGATACACTTTGTTCTCTAAAATGCAAAGCAATGTAAATAAATAAATAAATAAATAAATAAATAAATAAAAATAAAAACAAAAACAAATAATAGAATTGCTATGAACTCACATTCCTTTCCTAGACACGTTTGTATTCTGAAAGCTGAGTGCAACATAATGCATCCTGATTTGGGAAGAAAAGAAAAATAAAGTCTCTTTCAATTCTTTAATTCTCCAATTTGTTCATGACCTAACAATTTAGGACAATAAAGTCATTTTTAAAACTTTCTATTGTATAGCTTTCAGACAAATTTTAATGTTTTTATACTAAAAGTATACAGTATAATAAAAATGTACTGTATAGTAAAAAATGCCTATACCTTTCCAATATATTTATGGTAAATATATACATGCTATAAAGTCAAATGATTTTCCGCAAATCAAAATTAAGTATCATACTAGATATGAAATCTCTGTGAAGTTAAATGGACATGAGCTGGCATTCTCTTCTCAATCTGACAACCTGATCTGACCGCTTTAGCTTTTGTTTAATAAAACTATGCCATTAACTTATAAGTATTTTTATACTAGAATTTTAGAAGTTTAAGTGATGACCCTCAGAGTTGGTTTATCATAGATGTGATCCAGTTTATTTTTCTTGGTGTGTGCTGAGGACTTTTATCTCTTTTAGTCTATTTCTGTTACATTAAAATAATATTTCAAGTGTCATTTTAGGTCCAGCAAGCATTCACAGATCAAGTTCACCAAGTGCCTGCCTGTCAGCTGAATAGTCTACGCAGCAGAATACGAAGGTATCTTTTACATGTATGCATGTATGTACTATATGCATGTATTGTAAGGTGCACATTATATACACCTATGTATGTGTGCATACAGATATGTGTGTGTATATACATATATGTGTATGAGTGTGTATCAGTTGCAGGAAGGAAGCAAGTAATTCTTTTACACATATTCAACAACACAATATCTATCAAATGTCTATTAAATGAAAGAATCAGTCAACACTTATGGTATATCTTCCAATACCATACTAAGTGGTTGGTTATCAAAATAACTAAGTACTCCCCACACCCCCAACCCTCTTTTGTAGAGTTCACATTCAGCAAGAGGCAGACACATGTAAAAATTAATTGTACATCTAGGTAATGGCTATTACACAGATACAGACATTGAATTGAAGACATGGAGAGTGGATGGCTAAGTCTGCCAGGGAAGTAATCAAGGAAGGCACTTACGTAGGAAATTGTAGTTAGGCTGGGTGTTAGAGGTAAAAAAGAGTCATATTAGGCAAGCATCAGGCTGGAGGTGAGAGGCACTCTAGGCATAAAGTAAAGCATGTAGAAATGGGAGAAAGGAACTCAGATTATTCGGGGAAACAGATGTTTAAGTGACTATAGTTCAAGTTAGGAACTGAAAGATGGTAGAATCTGAGCTACAAAAATTAGGCAAGTGTCCAAATACAGAGGGCCATGCAAACTTCATCCTGCAGATCAATGCTTCTGAAACCTTAATGTGCAAAATAAACTAGAGATCTTTCTAAAACGCAGGTTCTGACTCAGTAGTTCACACATGGGGTTTGAAATTCTGCACATCCAAGAAGCTCTGAAGGGATGCCACTACAACTGGTCAATAGATCACACTTTGCATAATAGGACAATAGGGGACAGGAAAACCCTAAAGGATTTTAACTAGAATTATAACACACATACAAATCACACATGCTTCCATTATGCTGTGCTGTCAGTCTAAGCCAAATTCAGTGTGTGTGTGTGTGTGTGTGTGTGTGTGTGTGTGTGTGTGTGTATAGACACACAGCATACTATGTATATTTTTTAAGGAGGGTCTCAGCAGTGTGGAAAATGTATAAAGGGTAGGAGAACGGGCAAGGCAAGAAGAATGAATAAGAATTAGAACACACTGGGATTTAGGGAAAAATATGAATCAAGATCAACTCCCACTTTTCATAACAACTGAGATAATGACATACTACCCACTGAGCAGAGAACGGAGTAGGAGAATGATTTGTGCTCAGAGGGCTCCAGAGAGTGGATGTTTTCTTGGAACTTTTGACTTAAGTTGACTTAACGGCTAAATAAAATTCTAAATTTCAAAGAATTTTTTCATTTACTATTAAACCACTTTTTTACAAAACCTGTTGTCCCATGAAAGGTTAGTTCAAGAACTGAATCACATACAAAGTAATGGGTATGTGTGGGTTGATGTTTAAAATAGAGGAATTTGGAGAGAGGTCTATTTTCAAAGGATTTGAAATCTGGTACTAATTTTGAATGCACACTGGAAGAAAAAGTTAAAACATTTGGTCTCCTTCTCTCATATATAAATACTTATGAACCTGGGAAATAGTCACTAAAATCGGAAGAAATTCCCATCACCGTGACTACACCACAAAATTTGCCGCTAGAATAGTAACTAGCTAATTGAATTAATGATTTTGCTATAAACCTTATCCTTAAGTGTCAGATTCCTCAAAAAAGAGATAAAGGAAAAGGAAGACGAGAAGGAATAAAAACATACTCAAGCTATTTAGTGACTATATGTTATGTTCAGTTGCTATACTAAGCCCTATGTGTATATTTATACTACCTGCTCTCTTTGTCTGAAATGCTCTTCCCCAAGATCCTCACAAAGCTAGTCCTTTCAAGTGACCAGAACTTTTTTCAGAGAGGACATCCCTATCTATCTAGAGTCGCCCTTGACGCTTTGTACATTCATCCAGTTTTCTACATTCTATTTCTCTGCCTTATAAATTATAGCTGTTATTGCTACCTATAATTATGTTTTTATTTCTATGCCTATTAATGACCAATCTCCTTGCTCTATAATGTCACTGTCATACCTGCACTGCTTGCACTACTACCTGATACACAGTATGCACTCATGGTGGAGGTAATGAATATTGCATTGAATCCTCATAACAACTCTTTGAAGTGCTTATTGTTACTTCATTTCAAAAATATGGAAACTGATATTTAGGTAAATTAGGTAATTTATTCCTGACAACAGAAATAAGAAGTGGTAAAGCAAGGATCTAACTCCAAAGGCCATGCTTCCATTATGCTGTGCTGTCAGTCTAAGCCAAATTCAGTGGTGGATGCCAATGGCTGTCCACCTGCCCAATACTCACTCTTCTGAGACACCTCACACATGTCTGGCCAGTTTGCCAGCATCACTGTAATTAGCATAAAATGAGTTCTAATACATATATGAATACAGCTCTCAATCTCTCTACCACACCATAGTAATGCTATTCATAATAAAAGATCTCAGTTGGCTCTAAGTAATCTCCTCCTTTCAATAGTAATAGTCATCCTTTCCAGGTACAAAGTATTTTACATTTTTCAAATATATAAACTCATTTTATTATGTACAATAATCCTGTGAAGGAAATATAGATAAACCAGTAGTATTACCACCACTTCAGCCTAGAGGAAAAAAAAGCCTTAGTAAAGGTAAACTGAACTGACTAAGATTACTAATATAATAAATGACAAACCCAAATCTATAACTTTACTTTCTCAACCTTGGTCCAATGTGCAGTCCCAAACTGCTGTGGTGAAACATACATCCATGAAATGAGATGGGTTTCTCAAGCAACTGTAATTATAGTAAGCTCCTTTAAGAAAATCTTATCTACAAATATGCAGATGAAATAAGGGGCACAAAATACAGAGAAGTGATGAATTCTTTTTTTAATTTATAAAGAGTTGTGTGATTTATTTTAAATTGGAGCACAATAAATGTGTTTCAATATTATTTCATTTGCAAAATTTGATTTGTACTGTTTCCTTTGCAAACCCCCATTTGTCTGACAAAATAAGATTTATCTAGAGGTCTTCCAAAGGACAACCCTCTCAGACTCCTAGTTCTTCACAGCACATGTGGCTTTCCTCAAAGTGTCAAAAACAACTGATGTTGTGAATAATATCCTAGTAATCAGGTTTGGCAGAGAAGACTATTTACTACAGCTATAGCAACAAAATAGCTGGTGTGATCCATAAAATAAAATTTTATTTCATTCTTTAAGTTTATTTTCAGAGGCTATGGATATGTGTCCAAAACACTACAAACTGTAACTAATTCTAAGTAATTTTAAATTAACTTTTATGTGAATGTATTATTTTTATTTAGGTGTTTGGGAAGAGAAGGAACAAAATCCAAAATATAGTATCAAGAGTATGTTTTAACTAAATAATAATCTGAAGTGATTCAACAAGGGGATGAGGATACTGGACAGAAGTATGGATATTAGAGCCACAAAGACCCAGGTTCAAACCCCTACTATGAAGCTGCTCAATTATGTGACTATGCCAAAACTCTAAGATATGGAGGATTTTACTCCACTGGGTTGGTCTGAACTGAATGAGTTAATTAAATTCAACAAGTTCTTTCAGTGTGCTAGAAAATGTCCCAGACTTTACATATACAAAAATGAGAAAAACAGATGTCTCTTTCCTCATGGAGCTCTGTCTCGTCAAAGGGAGACACCGAGAAAATAATCATACAATCAGTGTAGAATTATGAATTGTGACAGGAAGAAATATGGAATAATATGAGATAATACCATGAGTATACAATCTAACTAGGGGTCTCATGAAAGGGAGTGGCATGTATAGTTAGATCTGGAAGATAGGCAGGATTTAGATAGATGGACAGATCTATCTAGACAGGGGAGTCATGAAGGGTAGTCTCCGAAACAGGAACATGGCTGATACCTTCGAAGAAGACAGAAGCCAGCAAAATCAATGTATCAATTAGTTTAAAGAAGGCCATAGAAGGTCGCATAGACAAAAAGTATGATCTGGTCCCTGAATTTTTAAGATTCTTAGGATAG
The DNA here is from genome assembly GCA_004023965.1 of Spilogale gracilis. Lineage (NCBI taxonomy): Eukaryota > Metazoa > Chordata > Mammalia > Carnivora > Mephitidae > Spilogale > Spilogale gracilis. The sequence goes on along the minus strand of PITA01005186.1, from coordinate 61,065 downwards.
AAAACTCAAGGCAGAATGATGGAAGTAAAGATAGGAAAGGAATTCAGGTGCTAGGTCAAAGAGAATTTTATACTAAGGAAAGAATTTGGATAACTACTCAAAACTGACTTCACTGAGGTGCTATAGCAGGGCTATACCACTGGACTTGGGTATTCAACCAATCATTCTGGTAGTTACATAGAATACTTAATAAAGGAAAGTTAAACTATATTATATTAGTGGAATAAATATGCCCAAGAGTTTTATGTTATTAAAATGGCTAATCCCAGGTTACTAATAAAGTCATGGAATTTCTTCACACTGGCTATTTTTCCTACTTTCCTAGGCCAGATTGAATTAAATTTTCCCCACTTTTAGCTGTATTTCTTCCTCTCTCTGCCACTGAGTAGATTTTTCCCTGGTCTACTAAGTCTCCTGCTCTAGTGGTCCTCTAGTCTCTATACAGTGGCCTGTCACCTTGCAGATACTTGGTTGGAATGACAGGTATCAGAATCAGTGTCACTGGCAGGATAACTATGAGAAGAGCACCAAGGAATTATAGGAAAATAGGGAGACTGTGGACCCCAGTAAAAAAACAGCACACCCACCCCCTATAGGCAACATGTTAAACATTTTGTATTTATCACCACTCTGAACCTTCAAAACAAGACTGTGAGAAAGGTTCCAATTCATGGAAGAGTAAAATACAGTTCAGGAAGGTCATCAGCTACTGAAAGGTAAAGCCACTATTTTTACTAAATAGCATAAGGATGGGCAAAGGGCAATATGACAGAAAATAGAATGAGAAAGTTCAAATCGGGGAAACAAACTGGGTAAAAGTCAGAGCAAACAAGGGTTTAGGACCATTGTTAATGATAATGGGAAAATCTCATTTCTTTTAAGACAACATCTCAACTTCTTGAAACTTATAACTGGGTCCCTGCCTACTCTGCTTTATATCTTGCTACTCACTTTGAATCCCTTAGATCCCAGCTATACTGACTTTTCTTTCCTCAAATACACCATTCTCTCTTTCCTCCTTCTCCTCTTTTGTCTCTCTCGTCTCTCTTGTCATTATCTGTTTATCTATCATCTGTCTATCCTTCTATCTATCTATCACATCTAGGACTTTGCTTAAAACACTTTTCCCATCCCCATTGTGCCCTCCATTGTACATATCAGCTTAATTGTCACTTCCCCAGAAAACTCTTTCCTGATACTAAGCGCTTGCTTACCCTACATCTAAGCCCATCAGATTCTTTAGATATTACTTTGCTCATTGTCATTGCATTATACATTCACTCTTTTATTACACATTCTATATTCACTCTTTTATTATTACATATTACTGTTATTTCTATAATCAGTTGTTTTCTTCATTACACTAAAAGTTCCACGAGAAAAGACTTTTCATTGTATTTCTAGACCTACCAATAAGTCAAGTATACAGTAGGCACTCATAAATAAATAGTTGCTAAATAAGTAGAATGAATGAATGGGTATGCTGCTTCCACCATGAGAGTAGACAGAACTACTTCATACTTGCATGAATTAACAGTTTTGTCTATGAAGACAGGGTCACTCAGGCAAATCATTCATTGCGTTGATGACTTCTTTCATTTTCTCTGCATAAAGATCTGGTGGAAAATAAAAATTATTCCCCCCTCAAAAAAAAAAACTATAGCTATAAATATTTCTATGACAGATTTATTTCTAAGAATATAATGTTTAATTTTTTTTCTATTCAGGTCATAATAAGTAATATGATACTTAGTAGCCTTGAAAAAAATATCTTCCAAATGCCCAGCAACATCTACTTTCTTTTAGAAATTCTGAGCAACTTTAGTGTAAAAAGTGGTGGGTTGATGGAGCCAAAGAGTGATATCTTACCTACAGAGGAGACGCAGTATTAACAACATCAATAAAACCTCTTTTATACTGCCTACTCCACTTTTCATTCCCCTATTTGAATTTTATTATGCACAGTAGCTTGTTAATACCGTTAAACATATTAAAAATTAATAGTACCATCATGTCTCTATTATAAATTATAGCAGCAACTTAACGTATTAGAGTCATCTTTGTAGATTTTTTTAAACTTCTTTTAATGTCTATAAATGTGGTTAATGGACATCGGAAATGATATCACTGTATATTTTACCCACTACTACTTTTTAAGGTACTTAGTGTACATAAATAATTTTATTTGAAGAAATAATACACTTAGAATAACATTGGTTAGAGATAGAAGAGGTGCAACAAAATACACTCATTTTCCAGGCAAGGACATTGATATCCAGATGCCTCTTGGGGCACAAAGTGCAGATTTACTCTAATTTTATATAGTTAAACCTTTCTACTGCTCTTGCATCAATTCCATATACTATTACATGTCATACTTAAGAATCCCGACACAAGATGACTTACTGTTTTCATTTTATCAAATTTAACCCTGAATATTCTATTTGTTATCTAGAACTGTTGTCCTACTGGCCAATCACCTAACAGAATGTCTCTGTCTTAACATAGTCTAACATTATCTACCTTCTATTTAAGTTATCAAAATTATTGGGAATATTGTCTTACAATTATTGAAAACATATTTAAGAAATGCCAACTCCAGGGCACCTGAGTAACTCAATCACGTAAGTGTCTGCCTTTGGCGCAGGTCATGATCTCAGGGCCCTGGGATAGAGTTCCACATCCACCTCGATGCTCAGAGGGGGTTTGTTCCTCCCTCTTCCTCTGCCCCTCCTCCTCTCTCTTGCGCGCTCTCTCTCTCATGCTCACTCTCATTCTCTCTCTCAAATACATAAATAAAATCTTTAAAGAAGAAATGCCCATTCTATAAAATGTGTTATATTAACTACTAAATAGTGTTTAATCAGTATTATTGCGATGACCTCACTTTCCTCAATGACCATAACCAAAAAGGATAAACATATAAATTGTATGCTACTCAATAAATCGCCCTATATTGAATTCTTTCCATATGCCAGGAATTGTGGTAGGTACTTTCTACACTTTACCACAACATCACTCTCACACAGATAATACAAACTTTTCACAGATGAGGAAATCAAGGCTCAGGGAGATCAAGTTAAACAGCTTAATAAATCCTAAACTAGTAATTGTCAGAACTACAATTTAAGCCCAAGTCTTGCTCTAGAGTTCTAGTTTTCATACTAAGTCATGTTACTTCTCTTTTTCAGTAGTGACATCTGTGACAAAAGAGTGGAAAAACTGAAACCGGGCAGAAACAGTCAAATAAAAGAGATGACTCAATCTTCTTTGAAAGTGAGTTTTCTGAACATCTGAAAAGACCTTGGGATCCCTGTGGCAGAAACTCCGTTTTTGGTTGCTCTGATTATTTCCTGGCCTAAAAGATTTTACCCTAAACCTGAGGGCAAACCAGTCTGGCCAGGCTAGATTAACTAAAACAGTAAGCAACCTAAGTCTTATGTGTGAGACCTAGGGTAGGATTATTTTATCGTGGGGGGGGGGGTGTTAGAGGATTATGAAATGTGTCACAGTCATTTCTTCTTTATATGAAGAAAAGCTAAAAATAAAAACACTTCTCTGGTATGAATAATAGATCCTTTTATATGCCATCATACAGTACTTTGTCTTCATTTGGCATAATCTCTCCTCTCATTAATCTACTAACACCTGTTCTTAGGAATGTGGAGCAGAGACATGAAGAGGGATTTACTTCCACAGTGTGTGTAACTGAAGGACAGGGGTCCAAGTGGGACAGTAAGTGCCTTTCATGCCAACACAGGAAGGAAAGAGAACCAGGGGAAGGATTTATGTTTCCCTGCCGGTGAAAACTTTGACAAGGGTGATACTGAGACGCGCCTTAGGTGAGGTGGAGCCCAGGACAGATCAGGATAGTTAAGAGTTCCAGTCTCACAGAGAGCTGCTATAAAGCCAGACTTGAAGAAAGCATCTCAGCCAGAGCAGCTAGAAGGTAGACTCATTGTTAGAGAAGAATGAGATAGGAGTTGAACTAAAATAGAATTAAAATTTCCAAGTTGTTGGAAAGTTTCCTATCAAAGAGTCCCAGAAAAGTGGGGCAAGGACATCCCAAGTGCACGGCCACTTGGGGAAAAAAAAAAAAAAAAGAGCACAAGTGGTAGTAGGTGAGGTGGATAGGAGTTGGGATCTGAAAGCTGGCCAAGAAGTCTCTCATCAATATGGAGATTTTAAATCAATTATGGATTATTTACCACCAACATAATATGACTTTGTTGTAAGTGTGTCTGTCCTATAAAGATGATACATGTGCTATTCATGAATATAATTCAGAAAATTCATGACTTCTCACATGGGTATTTGTCATGTTGAGTTGTGTAATTTACATTATAAATCAGAATACTGGAATAATGACATTTATGTCTGATACAGCATTTAAAGCAGAGGAGTAATTATTCATTTGTACCTGTGGTCATTAATACTTTGTTAAAAGAACATAAAGCACATGACATGTTTTCTTAATTAGATCATGTTTTCCAAATTGAGGAAACTTAGATTTCACTGTTGATTTAATTGTTTAACAAATTGTTCAATGCAACAGATTACAGTTTGGGGTTATGATCAATAACTTTTCACAACTTATTTTTAAAGTACTAATTATGTTTCGCAGTACCTGCTATTATTATGATTTGGGGATAAATCAAACACATGGAAGTCAGACCTGATAGTATCCACTCAAGAAAATTAACACTGAGTTTCATACCTCAGTGAAAGTACAACATGTTTAAGAGACTATTTTCTTTCCTAGATTACATATGGAAATAAAATTTCCCACCTAGCTTTTTTTTTTTAAATGTGTTTTAGTTTGTTCTTACTGACTCACCTGGAAAAAACTGAATTAGATGGTTGGCAACTTTTACAAGTAAAATAAGGTATTAATGTAATTTTGAGGTCTGGTCAACTAACCCAATCAGAAGTTTTTAGGCTTCAAATCCATTAACATCAGAGGAGCTGCCATGTGATAGTAGGCCATATGGGAAGAGATCCATTAAGATATTTTGAAACACTATCTGGAAAAGTACAATATTAAGGCTATACTATGAAGAACTTGGCTTGTGGCTTCAAAATTAAATAATCTTTTCTTTAGTGGTGAAAGGAGATCACAGTGGGAAATCTACACTTAATGAGTCGTAGGCACTCAGCCATTGATTTTGTCATGTTTAATGGGTGTCTAATCAATGTGAGACACTAAAAGATATAGCTCAAACTAACTCGTGATGTGCCTGCATGCAAAGTGAAAAGGAAGCTAATGAACAAGTATCTTTAACTTAGTTTTTTTCTAAAAATAATTTCCACTTAAATAACCAGTCTTTATGAAGTTTAAATACCTTATTTTGAGCTGATGACAGAATAAAATAAAATGTATTTGAAATTTCTAGCTCTTTTCTATAAACCCATAAAAAGGAATGCCTATTGATTTTATCCCATCCCACTTTTATTTCTATTTCTGATAATTCAAGTATTTCCTTTGCTTCTAATCAAAATGGAATCAGTTAAACATTAGACATTGTCTTTGTTTGTTTGTTTGTTTGTTTGTTTGTTTTAAATTGGGCCCTAAAGATTTTTTCCTTTAAAAAAAATCACTAAAATGCAGAATGTCAGAATTCTCCAATCAGAAACAATATGTCAAGGCACAGTAAAGCTGATTGGTTTCTTCAAGCATAGGAGACACAGTTTTTAAATGAAAAGCTAATTATCACACTCAGAAAAACTACCCTGATATGTTAAAATGATGTGTAAGCTATACTACTACTATGCTATTTTAGTATCGAGCTATAAATAGAGGCAAAAGCAAATCATTCCATAAAAACACACAATTCTCCTTTCATTTGCACAAACACACGATATCTCTATAAGAAGTTGAAATCAAATAAAGATAGGACCCTCAGACCCTCATAGGGAACAAAATGCCCCACAAAGTACATTAAACTCATCATTTTATCTCACGAACTGGCAGCACCTAGGAGAGCTGTTTAATCACAGGACCAGAATAATAACAGAAAAATGCTGCACGCAACAGCCCTGTTTCCTATCCTACCTTTGTGGTGACAATGCACAGGCAATCCATCCTGGATCCCTACACAGGACTCAGTACATGGAAATCACACCAGCAAATCAGCAAAGGTGAGAAAAGCCTTTTGATAAATAGCACACAGAGCGAAGCAGAGCCTGGATTCTGCACAGACGGCTTTTCCCGGGGGGGCCCCTCATGGGAAACTGGAGCCCTCCTCCATACAGCTCAAAGCAAGCAGGATTCTCCTAGGCACCGGATAATCCCCTAGAAATCAGCTCCGGCAAAACTTCCCGGGGGCTTGCTGGGCTCCGCGGCTGCATGGTCCTTCAGTGGATTCGGAGATCGGAACAAGGCTCCTGAGAGTGCCCCGTACAGTTCTATCGTGAAGAGGAGTGTTACACCAGGCACCAGAGAATCACATTTCAGCTCTCCTTCTTGTTTCTGAATTCTGATCTGCTGCTTCAGTATACCCATAAGAGCTGCTTTGCCAAAGTCCCCCCTTTGCTGCCTTCGTCTTTCCTACTAACAACTCTGAGTAAGCACAACACAAAAAACTACCCGGCCCATCTATCAAAGGGCTGTCGTTTCACTGCCAGAACAGCGGCTTTGGATAATAAAAAGCTATTTATTATGAACATGATTCCCCGGGAGTCTAAATGACTGGAAAGATATGACTGAAAAGCTATGGTGCACGCAATGCTGAATACATCACATCCCAACTCACTTGCAATTACAAGGGCAGATTCTTACAAATGACTAACAGCTGGAAAAGGAAAATGAGGCCAGGGACATTAAAACCTGCTAATTCTGGAGCTTTAACTTAGAAAGCCTTACATTTCTTCTTTTCTTTCTGTACCTATTTGTGTCGTCACTGACGTCTGTGAATATACAACCTCGATATTTAAAGAAATAAGTATATTATAAAATTGGGGGGAGAGGAGGTTCCAACGTGTTTACAAAAGTTCCACATTCTGAGAGACAAGAAATGAGTTCTTTTCCCCGAACTTTTCCCTCCTCACTGGCTGCCTGCGGGCACTTATTACGTGGGCAGAGAGCTTTGTGTTCCCTTCTGCAGCATTTCAACAGCCAAGTGATTAACCTTCCTCCTCCCCTCAAATCCCTCCCTATCTTCCAGGGAAAGTGCTGCACTGCCTGCCTTTGAGCTATTTGACAAGCATCTCTCTGGATAATAATATACTTTTCCTTCATCTTATTAGACACAGAGACAAAGACAGACTGGAACAGGCAGAAAGAAACTGGAGCGCAGAGAAAAGGGGTGGGGAAATTAGAGCCAATGAAGGACAAAATGGAAAGCACTACCTGACCAATAAAAATGGGAAATCAGTGCCTCCTTTTGCCTCCTAAGGAGAAAGCACATGGTCAGCTAGATCACTGAGAACAATAGTGTCTAGGGTTCTGTACACACTGTGATTATCTGTTTCAGATAGCAGTAGAACCATTCCCTGCCTACCACACACACACACACACACCCCTCATTTTTCATTAAAAAAATACATTTTCTACAATAAACAATTTGAAAATGGGATGAACATGGAAAATTCCTCTACCTTTCATGAATTATTCAGGTTTTAACCTTGGTATCTTCCCGATTGCTAAATAGACAAGTGTCTCAGAAAGTGACATGCCATTATTCTACCAAAATGAGAACACTTTTCTACGGATATTTTTTAAAAAATTAAAAAGCTCATGACAAAATCAGTTATGTGTTGAGAGGAGAAAAGAAAAAAGATGGTTCAAAAATTGTTTTTTATGGATATAAAACCGTTATCCTACTGGTGTAATAAACTTCAGATAATTTTTAAGTTAAAACAACACAAGTAGAACCCAAGTTCTGGTCCATTCAATTAGGTGACTGTATTATGGTTCAGTAATATCAAAAGGTTAAAAAAAAAACATCACTTTGAATATTTACTTGCCCACTTATTACACCATAATACTAATTTAATTCATTACTTCTTAAACTTGTCTCCAAATATGTATAACATCATGTCCTTGAGCATTCCCAGGTATCCGTGTTTCTGTGACACAAATAAGCTATCTAATATGCAATTGATTGATTGTCATATTCATCTTCAGAATCATTAGGCTTTATGTTCCACTTTAAAGTTGATAAAGCTCTTGTAACAGTCTCATTACGTTGAAAATTGAAATGACTTCCCCAGGACAAATACCTAGTAACTTACTGTCCAGAATTTTGTTGGTCGTGATCATAACAGAGACAGTCAGGAATTAGAGAAAGGAAATAAATTATGTAGCAGAGTAAGATGGATATTTTACAAAGTTCCATTGGAAGAAAGGGATCTTTGGAACCACACCCATTTCCCTAGAGTAGAGAAAGCTGTTATGGACAGACTGACAGAGGAAGCTTGACTAATCCTCTACCTGACCAATCACAGATGAAACACTCCACAAACTGTAAACACCTACAGAATAAAGGCAACTTACCTAGCATAGGTTCCGGCATACCATATACACTTAAGTCATGAGCCTAACACATGCTTATTGAGGGCTTGCTCTATGATTTTTGGATTAATGTTTGCATCACTTACTACACCATGAGCTCCTTGATGGCAATTTTGACTCTATTCCCTTCGCCTTCTCCAGTATTTCATTAATTCAACAAAGTGCTTGACAACGTTCTTATGTGGGGACACAAGGGTGAATGAAAGCTAGCCAAATCCCTGCATACAAAGAAATCAGCTAGTACAGTATAGCAAGAACTTGAGGTGTTTGAGAATCACAACACAGAGGCATTTAATCCAGAATAGAGGAGCCAGGGAAAGCTTCACAGAAAGGAACCTTGGGCTGAGTTGAGAAGGACCCACTGGGTTAGCTAAAAGTTGTGAGGAAGAAGAATGTAATGCACACTTTATATTTGAGAAAGAAGTAAATCAACAATATCTTTCATCTTTATGCAATCAGCATACACGTACACAAACAGTGGGTTTCCATTAAATAAAAGCACTTTCGAGCAGGCATTTTACAAACAACATGCAGCCTCTGCTGAGGAAAAAAAAAGAGCATTATTCATGTAATGTTAAGTGAGTACAAGTGTGCTGTAAAAGCATGTGGAATATACATGTTCTTTAATCATTAGGCTTTGTTCACCACATGTGATTAATTGGACAACATTTGTATGCTTAGATAAAGGAAAACAACTAGCATTTTGAAGTGTAGTTCCATTTAGGATGCAGCTTTCTACTTTGTGTATATCTCGCTCTCCATTGATTTTCCTCAGATATAAAGATGATAGAAGATAATCCACTCCTTTGTCTCAAGGGAAACATTCTTTTATTTTTAAAATTAACAAGGCATCAGCTTGAACTTTTTTTTTTTTTTTACAGACATAGAGTTCAGTTGGGTCTGTGATTTCACAAGAAGTATTTGTAAGGTATAAAGCCACAGCCTGAAAATTGCTTTACTTGATTTGATATTCTTTAAGGTTAATGATACCAATTCAAGAACATATTGATTCTTAGTAAAATCTATCATTGGAGGTTTGATATCAGAAAATTACTTTTATAAATTACTTGAGCTAAACCTGTATCCTAACTATTTATATGCATTACTTTATTTTGTTTTTTCCCAATGGGGGGGGACTCTAAGAGTGAAATATATCCTTTGCTTATTCTCCCAGAATTTAAACCCCTTGAGTACAGATACAATGCAGTTCTCTGCCACCTAGCATGACACCCTTACTTAAGAGGCACAAAATAAATATTTTGGGAATGAAAGAATAATCACAGCTTCGGTTATGTTGTTTATTTTTCTTGATAAGAGATTTTTTAACCTATGACATGCGTCCTTTGTCTACTTGAGAACCACATATACATACAGCTATCTTAGATAGATAGATGATAGATGATAGATAGATAGATAGATAGATATACACACACATAGGTATATAAGAAAGACTATATATAACATATATTTGTATATTTAAGAAAGAAATAGATTGGTGTATATATCTGAAGATATTTGCAAATATAAATATTTATATTTACTATAATTATATTTGTCCACTGGCTAGTATCTGAAGTACTGTGGCAGATAATTTACACATATCATCTCTGATGGTCACTATACCCTTTAAAAAGGAAATACAACCCCTGTTTCATAGGTGAAGAAACTGAAGTTCTCTGAGATTATATAATTAACCGTAGGTGACACAGCTCCTAGGCTACTCCAACCCAGAATGCAATGTGCTTTCCATATCTCAAATCCAGAGGGAGTTTCTGCCACCCTGGGTCCAACCTCACAGTGAGACACACACAGACCTGAAAGACCTTCTTGGGTGGAGGGTAGCCTGGGCTCTAGGCAGAGTAATTACAAACAACTTGCATTCCCCCTAAAAAGACAGGCACATCTCTGGGCTCCTACATTGAGGTCCTTACAGCTTCTAAGGGTTTTGGGTGTTACCCAGAAGGAGTAGCCTCCAGGTAGAAATATTAGCTCCAAGACAAATAACTGAAGAAATCCACCCACATGGACTTCCATCCTGCCTGTCTGTTCTCCATATACCCAGGACAGCAGGCGCACGAATGACATCTGCATAGCTTGTTAGCTTAGTAAAATAAATACACTGCAGTCAGATCATGGCAAAATGCCTGCCCTCATTTACAAACTCTCCAGAGGCAAATAGGAAATTAGGATCAACCAGAAAAGGACTGACTTTTCTAGAGAGTTTACATGATGAAAAATATCTGGATAGTATCGGATCTTGAAAATGATTTATGAAAGGAAGGAGTGTGTGTATTCTGTCTGTGTATGTTAAGTATGTAGTTTTCTTTGTAAGGCAAACATAAAAATCTTGGAACACTGCATCAAAAACTCATGATATATTTAATGGTGACTAACATAATGCAATAAAAATGTAAAAAAAAGAATTTGCTTTTCTTCTGGATAAAAAATTTTTGAATGAATCAAAAATTGCCACAAGAAATCAAGAAATACTCACTTTTCACCCACTTTTTGACTTGCATTTCAATTTTGCTCATGGAAGTTAACTGAAACATACATAACCGATAACCATGTAACCACCCCCCGTATTATCATCAAATTGAAACAACCTTTGAAATTTACATAATTACAAGTGGTAAACTATGATAAAAACATTCAATAAAAATTGTTGCCCTAAAAAAAATTATATAAAGTTTGCTGAACATTAAGTACATCCCTTATAAAGCTTAATTTTTCCTACTACTATATAATGCTATGAGCTGAATAGAGTCTAGTAATCCAAGCAGTTGTGCGTAGGCCACAGATCTGGAAAGCTCGGAAAGATCTGAAATGCTGTTTTGTTTTCAAGCTGATACAACCACCTCTGTAGTATTTGCTAACTGGCCTTCCCACACTATACCTTTTTACATCGTATCGCACCGGCCTGTTCTCTGTTCCTCAAACAGGGTATTTCACTCTCATTCTTCCTTAAGGCCTTGAATTTGTTGTTTCGTCTGTCTGAAACCCTCTTCCCCCAGGTTTCCACACAGCTGTCTCCTTTCTCATCATTCAGGTCTCTGTTCAGATGTTAGCACTTTATGAGACCTTCCCCACTGACCTCCTTAATTAAATTACATTCCCTTCTATCATTCTCTATTAAGTAATCCTATTAATTTCCCTCATAGCAACCATCACAATCTGAAATCACCTTCTTTATTCATATCTTACCATACCCTCTATTTGAAATTTATTCCTGGGAGCAAGAAGTTTATCTGTTTTGTCTGTGGCTGTTTATCACCAGTATTTAGAACAGTGCCCAGATGTGTAGCAGATGTGAAAGTCTTTTTTGAATGAATAGTAAGATGTAACCCAGAGAAACTCTTTAAAAAAAAAAAAAAAAAACAGGGTTAGCATCAGGATCCAACATGAAATTTGCAATCTATCACTTTTAATATAGCTTGGTTTCTAAATATGTGTTTACACTAACCATAATATTTACAAATACAGAAAATAAAGAGTAATTTTCAGATTTAGCATTAAATTTTTATTTAGCAGGCTGTAATTAGCCACATTCATATACATATTCTCACTGAGTATTTACAACCAGTCAATTAAGTATAATTTTACAGGTGATAAAACTGAGGCTCAGAAAAATTAACTTACTCAAATCTATATAGCTATTCAGTTGGTAAACTAGTGCGTGGTGAGTGAGCACTCACTGACTGAGCAGATAAACCAGTTCATGAAGCTTGATCATCTAACTCCAACTCCTATCCCATCATTGGTCTAATGCTGATCTGATATACTTTCAAAACCATTAACTCATCTATCCAGGTAGTAAATACCATAAACTTCAAATGTTTCATTCGAGGGCTCTATATCTGAATATTCTCTAAGCTGTCAGAGTATGGTTTGCTGTTTCCAAACATTTGTAAAGCAAAACAGAACAAAAACTAAGTTCCTAAATACAGAAATATCAAATGTCCAGAATATCATTTCTGTAGTATTTGTGTTGCTTTAGAGGCAGCTAGTAAATCAGTACATTGATATTTGGACTGACTAGTTAAAATTGCTTTATGAATATGTTAGAGTTGGTAACACAAAAACCTAATCTCCCACATCCCACATTGCTACTATAGAAGTCCAGTCATTGTTCTTTAATAGGCAGAACATTGACCCTGAGGCACTACAAGATGCTCAAAGATAAAGCACAATAAATCCATCAACCAGAAAATAAGGAGTAATTACATTCTACATTTTACATTAGTAAACCAAATTAGCCAGAGTTAACTACAGTATCCATTAAAAAGAAAAGATTATTCCCCATCAATTCCAGATACTTCAAAGTTTACCATTTTGCTTTCGCTGATATTAGGAAACAGAAAATGCACTCAGTGCTAAAGTAGTCTGAATATCATGAGTTTAATTTAAAAAATTACTACATAATATTTAAACTTGCCCAGATGGAGTGACCACCTTGGGAGGTGGTAATATCTTATAACTAGAGTCTTTCTAGGAGATGATAGATTCTCCCTTATAGGGAGGCAGTAGAAGAAATTTAAGACTGAGCAGAGTCATTGCTTCAAATTACTATTAAAATTACTTTTAATCCTTTGATTCTCGTTTGTTTTCTTCAAACAAACAGACTGGGGGGCAAGCGGCAGGTAGGCCTCGCTGTGTGGAACTTGAGGTTGGCATCGGGTGGGGGTGAAAGGATGATCCTGTGGTATTTTTGAACTTAGTTTTCCAGGAAGACTAACTTGGAATCACTTTAAAATAAGGACCATGGAGAGCATCTAAGGTACCTACATAAGGCAAGGAAATACCCATTCTGCTCTCATCCCTAAAACAAACATAAAAACCTTCTTTCTCATGGCAGAGTAGCATTAAGGAAAATAAGATTCCTTATAAATATTGTCAAGGACAGTAGATAGTGAAACAGAGCCAAGCGGCAAAGTTACTTTTTTTTTTCTTAAAGATTTTATTTATTTATTTGACAGAGAGGTCACAAGTAGGCAGAGAGGCAGGCAGTGAGGAGAAAGCAGGCTCCCCGTTGAGCAGAGAGCCCGACGCAGGCCTCGATCCCAGGACCGTGAGATCATGACCTGAGCTGAAAGCAGAGGCTTTAACCCACTGAGCCACCCAGGTGCCCTGCAAAGTTACTTTTAATCCGAAGGTACAGGTATTTAATAGAGTACCTTAATAGATATATTTCAATCTGAAAAAAAATTAAAGGCAATATGAGATTCTCTAACAATTTTCCTATTCTATCAAAGTGTTATAAATGTATTATAGCTTAAAACATAAATTATCTTGCCACTTTAGATTAGGAAATTGAGGCATAGATTTGTCCAAGAACTCCCAAATAATCAGAGACAAAGAAAACAACCCAAGTTCGCTGGCTTCCAAATATGATCTACCCCAACATCATGCTTCCTTTTCTGTCTAATACGTTTTTTATAGTCAAATCTCTCTCCACTCAGTTATCTCTCTGTTCTTGTTAAAAGAGACCTAACTTTATGCCTCATCCATTATAGTATTTGCATAGCATCCACTTAATACCTTTACCAACCAGTTTTAACTCACATTAGCTGGAATCTGTTTTCTGCTTAACAAATTAGATTTAAAGTGCCAAAGAGCCAAAACATCATCTAAAACTTAAAATATCTTTAGGAGACATTTAGTTCTCTAGTCATGTCTCCAAATATAAACAATAACCAGAACATTTAGTTACCAGTCCTTTCATATATACCTGTTTCATTTGATCCTTATTGTAGTCCTACAAGATAGAGACTACCCACATTTTACAAATAAAAATAGAGGCTATTTAATATGCTTGAGGTTGCATGACTAATTAGTGGTAGAGCCAAGATATAAACTGTGGTCTCTGACAGTGGACCTTATGCTCTTTTCACTCTATCACACTATCCTACTTTTGACATCACACTTGGTTCTCAACCAATCTGTCCAACACCTCTAATAATACTTTCCCTTAGCTGTTTCATCATTGTCTCAAATTTAAGATGTCATTATTGAATTCATTCTGCTTATCCATTAGGTAACCTAAATAATATCACCATTTTCATCCTGATACCACCCATCTCTCAAATCTACTTGGTCACCAAGTCCTGTCAAAATAACTCCCTCTCTTTGTGATCTGATTAGAAATCCTCATTGTTTCTCACTAGGATCTAGAAAACCATATCTCCAAACTTTACTTGTTGTTTTTTAGATTTATTTGAACACAGAGCATATCTCTAAAGGATACTTCCACTTATTTAAGATTGTTTAAGGGAAATAAGAAAATAAAGGAACCACATTAAATTTAAAATATTTCTTCACCAGTAAAGGTCTAGAATTCTCAATGATATCTTTATTTTCATTTCCTAATTTTAATTTTCTTACTAGATTTACAAAATTTAATCCATTCTGGAAAACACATCTAGAATAAATTTTGCAAATTATATTGCCCTTTGTAACTTTAGAGTTTTCCCACATCACGTGACAAGTGGCAACACCATGATTCAAGTCCTGAAACTGAAGCAAGATAAAGTTTGCAATTGAAAAAACTACTTTGTAAAGAACAGAAATCCATTGTCTAAACCGCATTATGGTAAAAAGCATCTCCAAAAATATGGAAATTTCATTAAAAGTGTAACAAAAATGGGGGAAGTTTCCCTGCTGAGCAAAGATAAGGAGTGCAAATGGAGGTTATTTCTGGGGCACTGGGTGGCTCAGTCATTTAAGCAGCTACCTTCAGCTTGCTCCTGATCTAGGGGTCCTGGGATTGAGGAGTCTGCTTTTCCCTCTCCCTCTGTGCTCTCTCTCTCTCTCTCTCTCTCTCTCGTCAAGAAAATCAATAAAATCTTTAAAAAGTTATTTCTGATTCTTATTTTTATGGATCAGTATTTTTAGGGAAGACATCTCCCACCTGGCATAATACCTTCCAGAGGCCTGTTATGAATTAAGCTATGATCAAAAGTGGGCAACTAACACTAGACAGCAATACAGACATTAACACGTTCCTGAATGATGTTAGAAAATCAGCGTAGAGAGTTTTTGGGAGGCTCACCAACAAATGAGAACTGCAAGCAAGAAAACCTAAAGAATATGTATGATGCATTTCTTAATTTCTTTCTATCTTAATCACTTTATAAATCCCCGAATCGCTTTCTAGGTCTTCCTAAATGGACTGGTGTAAAGCATGTGACAGAAAAGATGTTGAGTGACTCTTCAGAGGGAAGGCCAGAGCTTTACTATTCGTGGCAGTGGTTCTCAAATTGTAGCAAACCTAATCAGTCGGAGGGCTCATTAAAACACAGATATCTGGGTCCCACTCTCAGCATTTCTAATTCACTTGATCTGAAGTGGAGCCTAAGAATTAACTTTTTGGACAAGTCTTTAGAGGATACTAATATTGGTTGCTGGGGAACCAAGGGTGCCTGGGTGGCTCAGTGGGTTAAGCATCCGTCTTTGGCTCGGATCAAGTCCTACACATCAGGCTTCCTGCTCAGAAGGGAGTCTACTTCTCCATCTCCATCTGCCCCTTCCCCAGCTTTTACTGTCTTTCTCTCTCTCTCAAATAAATAAATAAAATCTTAAAAAAAAAAAAAAGAATCACTGGCCCACGAGTTGGGTTGTTGAAATTTTCTCAAATTAATGTGGCCTAATGAGGATGTTCCTGTTAATTGTTCTAGATAGGGGCGCCTGGGTGGCTCAGTTGGTTGAGCGACTGCCTTCGGTTCAGGTCACGATCCCGGAGACCCGGGATCGAGCCCCGCATCGGGCTCCCTGCTCGGCGGGAAAGCCTGCTTCTCCCTCTCTCACTCCCCCTGCTTGTGTTCCCTCTCTAGCTATGTTTCTCACTGTCAAATAAATAAAATCTTTAAAAAAAAATTGTTCTAGATACATGTCTATCATATAACTCTAAATTTGTGTGGGGCTCATTAGCTATTGCTGACGAACATACTTTAATTGTATTATTAGTGGGCTCTATACAATATAATTTGTCTGCTATTGAGTGCCAAAAAATGATTAGATTCTAGATCTGGAAGAATCCTTAAAAATAATCTGATCTAACACTCTAATTATGAAGATGAAGAAACCAAAGCCCAGTGTAATATTTAATAAATCTAAACAATTGTGATATCCAAATTGTGGTTTACTGTCAACAGCCTTTAAAGAATTGTTTATGAACTAAATAGCTACAGTAACATCTTCTGTTCTTAACAATAATCATAACTATTCTTTTGTTTGTGATAGAATTTTCTTCTTAAGATAATTAAGAATTTCTCACTGATGCTTACTTTAATTTAATCAGAACTTATTTTGTACAGCAACAAGTAGAAATCAAGTCAGGAGTGTCTTCTTGACCAAAGGGTTTCCAGCCAAAAAAAAAAAAAAATGGTATATACCTAGTTATGTCTTTATAGATACGGACCCAAGGAAACACTAAGAACTATTTGTGACAGAGTCTACCACCTTAATAAAACAAATGTAAGACTTGAAATTTATTTCAATAGAATAAAAATCTACTATTTTCCAGGTAGTACAAAACATGCTCATATTTAGGATCTCATTAAAATCTCATAATTAACCTGTGGGATTAAAAAACTAAAGCTTATAGGGTTTAAAATAGCATAGGCTAGCAATATATTTTTCCGTGATAAAAACACAGAAGTTTCCCTAGTAGTGTATTTGCCAGCACTTACTTAATTTAGCTGCTTGACAAGTTGGCACAATTTGTATCCTACTAAGGCCTCATGACTTCATTTTCAGGAAGGAAGAATACAAATATCCTTTGAACAGTCAGGAAGTCTAAACATTTGTTTTCTAAGCATTCATGAGTCTAGTATGGACATTTACCCTCCCTCTCGCCTTTTGGAGAAAAGTAGTGCCACTGCCAAATTAGACGACTTCCTTTCCTGGAAACACATTTAGCATATTATACAGTCTCAAATCGTTCAAATAACAGATTCTGTGTTAAACAAAAACATTTTTCAGCAGAGGAGACAATGGTCTTTTATACAGGTATTCCATAAAATGTTCACTAGTTAAATTTGGCTCTAGGTTCCACAGTTTCCTTACAAAGCAAAGTATAATTCACCATACAGCCTTTCTCATGTTAACTAAATTCCTCGCAGTCATTGATTAGGGATAGAAGCAGAAAATGTTCACCTTTAGCCCAGAAGGCTGACCTATAGCATGCATAGCTTTGATAAGGATCAGATAGGTCCTGGCTGCTGCATTCTTAAAGGATCTGATATCTCCCTGTAAATCTTACCAATAGCTAATATTGAGCTGAATGATACGCATCAGAGAAATATTGTGAAACTGGTTTTATAAGTAGAAATTTGAAGAAGACATTTATGATCTAATATTCCCTATACTTCTCCTCCCCTTGAGCAAATGCAGCTTTTTCTGCCAATGGGTACTAAGTCGCACTGCAAAATACCTGAAGAATTATTTTCTGACCATTCTCCCCAGACCCCACATCATAATGATGAAAATTCATAATTGCAACTGACTCAGAACTTTGCCCAAATTCCAAGATCAAGTCAACATTAAGATATTCAACTAATTGACAATGACAGAAAACAACCCAGGTTATAAATGATAACCAACAGATAAACTGTCTTTTACTGACATTTGCCATTTAGTAGACATACCATCTGATATCTGAAAGAAATTTGAAGGCTTATATAGCCATCATGAAGACTACCTCTGCTTACTAACAGAAGATTCAGAATAAAGACAAGAAGAAACATCATTGAAGGCATATTTCAAAAAGCCTCAACAGAGCCAACACTTAGGAAATCATCTCCCAAAATAGTCTTATGTGTGCTTTAAATATATATCAGATGGTCATAAAAATAACCATGATTTATTTTCTTGTTTTCATGATTAAATTTGATGTCTTTATCAATAAAATTAAGAATGGAACCCCATTTTATATCATTGGACTATAATAAATAAGGATCAATTTGTGGCAATTGATCAGAATAAATCTGAGATTACGGATTAATAAAATATTTGTACTTGGAAATGCAAATACTTTCCTTGGATTCAAGTTTTTCTTGATTTCATCATCTAAAGCACTATGATCTCTTTAACATTATCGTATATATGATTGATTAGGATTCCCTGTCTTGAATAAATACACATGACAAACACAAAAAGTATGATTGAAGTAAATTTCAGATTGCTTAGGGGAAACTATTGCCAAAAAACTCCAACAGGACCTAAAAGCCACTATTGAAGAGTCATGTGAGGATTCTTCTGTCCTGAACCAGATAGGAGAAGAAAGAAGTGAAGCAGCTTACCAAATGGTTGTGTGAGTACCGGCACCTTAAGAATATACAACAAAACACACAAAGAACACAAAATTCTCAAAATGAAAACACAACAATTGTTCAAAATGATTCACAGTCAGGGTCACCTCAGTAGCAGGAGAACCCAATATGCTGACGAGGTGAAATTAGGTTACACTTCACAGAGAACAAAACATATCTTGCCCATCAAACCCAGAAACAATGAAAACACTCTAACACTTACTCTTGCCTTTTTGTCGGTTTCATTTTCAAAACACTGATTGTCTTTATTTTGGTCAACACATGAAGCGTTTTCTTTTGGTTCACTGCAATCTGTAGGCTAAAAAGAAAAAAAAATGTTTAAGAAAGCAATACTTCCCTATTCTCTGCATTGAGAATTAAATGTTTTTCAAACTTTTAACATGCATATTAAAATGTCTACGACCTGAATAAATATTATTCCGTCTTGCTTATGCCAGTTTTAGAATATGAATGAACTGTCTAACCCATTTTTACATTGTTCCCAAAGAGAAAACATAAAATGGGACAGTTATTCAAAGGCAAGTTTTTATAAATTTCAAAGCTTTTCACCAGGGACTGTTAAACTTGGATGCTTCAAGTATAACTTGATCTGGCAAAAGCTGAACATGATTAATAGGAAGATGAACATAGAAGGGTTAATTTCATCTTATGTAAATTCCCATACTCTCAGGAATCTGTACTCTGTGGTATTTGTTGGAGCCCTCAGAATTATCAGAGGCACTGACTAGCTTCGTTATGGACTATCTTTTTGAAGATCTTTGTATAACCACAGCTTTGGATGACAAAAAAGTTTACTTCCAGAGCAGAAGTTAAATTTGCTTATGGACCATTGTAAAGAATTTCTATTCCCTAGACTGAAGGTTATTCTCCATTGCACGGCAATATATCACTTGGCCAATTTTGCATCTCCATATAGGAACTAGGTTGAGAAACTGCTGTCTGGCTACGGCTATAATGGTAAATGATAAAGTCCCTTCTCTTTGTCCTAGGAGTATTATGACATTCTGGCATTCATGAAACTATGTCAGGGTTCTTAGATTACAAGCAGGGTAAAATCTTAGCCCCTTCACAGTTCTTGACAGTTGTGGTGACAGGGACAGAATGCTGACAGTCATGGTTTTCTGGAATAGGGACGATGAGAGACTTGCACACTGAAGGGATTTCTGGGATGTCTTTGAGAATTGGTATCCAAAATGTTAATGAAATATATGTTCATATATTTTATGATCCTCCAGTTTATTTAATAATGATCCTCCATTTTAATGCCTGTTAATGAAGGAATTTATGAAGTGCTTCCAGGCTAACTACTGGGAAATAAACCCAAAGACAGCTCCCAAATAATGCCCTGGTTATTGCTGACTATCTCCTGGTTGAGGGACATCCTCTCCAATCTACCAATCACCCTCAAATCCCATGATTCATTCTGGATGAGTTTCCACTCTTCTTCAGACTATAGTTATAAGCAGTGTAACTGTGCTAATTATGAAAGGAGAGAAATATGCAAATATTATGGGCAGAGACCAGGATTTCTCTGATTCTAGTCTATTGTAGATACTCCTCTGTTCCCATACTTTATTTTTTATTTATTTATTTTTTTTTTAAAGATTTTATTTATTTCACAGAGAGAAACATAGCCAGAGAGGGAACACAAGCAGAGGGAGGGAGAGAGGGAGGAGCAGGCTTCCCGCCGAGCAGGGAGCCCGATGTGGGACTCGATCCCGGGTCTCCGGGATCATGACCTGAGCCGAAGGCAGTCGCTTAACCAACTGGGCCACCCAGGCGCCCCTGTTCCCATACTTTAAATGGGAATGTAAATGATTAAATGTAATGATTACAATATTGCATTATAAATCACATGTTCTTATATCTGTCTGTCCTATTAGGGTTCCTTGGAGGACAGATATTATATCTTATTATTTGTCAATTTCTAGAGATTAATAAATATTTGTTTAATGAGTGAAAATGAAGATTAAATCAGATAAATTGATGAACACTTAACTGAAGGAACAAAGAGGGAACAGGGCTCCAATCTGGCTAAGAGGGATGTCAAGTTCAACTATTGGAAGATACCAAGGTAGCTTCTACACCAGAAATATAGAGTCATTTACTTTTTGCTCAGTCTGGATTGGTGGGTATGCTGCCATTTTCAGTAGGACAATGAATGCAAGTGACAGTTGTGGCAATGCCGGCTCAGTTATCAGCTTGCTTCCCATTGGTTTCATCAGGGCCTTACTATGAACATCTACATAAGTGATGAGCATCTACATGAAACTGCACTGCAATGGTCTGTGCCCTGGGGAAGCGTAGGTTTAATAGGCCAGTCTTTAGACTGGCAGTACTGATGGCTTTGCTGCTGCTATGGGACTTCAGTTGGACCAAAAACAGTATTAGTCCACTTTCACTGGGCTGCATACCACTGACACACCCCTAAAAATCACAAGTAAATGTGCGTTCCTACTGCACAGAGCTGCTCTCACTCTCCAAGATGGTCTTTCCCTTCCCTGTTATACTGACCTCACATGTTTTAAGGAAAAAGATGATTAACAATGAAGTTAAAGTTTCCTGCTCCTAAGAGGGAATGAAGGTCACACACACCCAACAAAATATGCTAGAGAACTTCTGGGAGGGCAAGCACACATATTCTTACAGATCTGTTGCATAGAGTCACCCAAATCACAATCTGCTGGGTTCCATGAGTTGGCAGCAGGGGCAGAAGAATTCAGCTGATTGGGTTTGGGCAGGGTTTACCATGAAGCAGGACATCTAAATGACCTTGTGTATGGGGTCCTTTGGGCCAACTCAATGTAATACTTGTGTAGTTCTCACTGCTGAATATATGATTGGTATTAACATTTCATTGTAAATTCTCAGAAATCTGGATATCAGAAACAGTAAGATATATTATCTAACTTACATGTATTTTTCCATCCTCCCATCTATCTAACAGAACAGACAATTCTAAAGACAGTAAGTTATCCAAACAAGCAAGAGTATTCAGTCTAACAGTAAATAGTGTGGGCTTTGAAAGGCATTATGTTCAGAAAGAAAGAGCTTGGGTTTTAGAGTATGGAAGAAATGAGTTGTAATCCTTTTATCTCCATTTACTAACTAGGTGTCATCTAAAATATGGAGATTATCTCATCTATTGCAGAGTCTCTTTCCTCCTTATCAATCATCCCACAGCTGGGTTAGCTGCTATAAATCTACAGCTTTCCTACCTCATTCCAGTTTGTGTTCCATATACACTCCCTGAATCTCAATACATTGACTGGCTTTCTATGATTTCATATCTCCACCATCATTTCTTCAACTGGTAACTTCCCACCAATTTAGCTCTCAAGGAAATAGAAATTTTACTCTCTACTTATATACTTCCTTCATTTTAAAAAAAATAAATAAATAAAGGGGGCGCCTGGGTGGCTCAGTCGTTAATCGTCTGCCTTCAGCTCAGGTCATGATCCTGGAGACCCGGGATCCAGCCCCACATCGGGCTCCTTGTTCAGTGGAAAGTCTGCTTCTCCCTCTCTCACTCCTCCTGCCTGTGTTTGCTCTCTAGTTGTGTTTCTCCCTGTCAAATAAAATCTTTAATAAAATAAAATAAAATAAAAAATAAAATATAAAAAAACGAAAAATTAAAAAACAAAAAATAAAGACCCTTAATCACTTTTTTCTAAAACTAGCAATCTATCTCTGACCTTCTCCCCAGAATCAATATTCTTGAAAGATTTAACATACTTAACATGCGGTTAAGTAATTTAATGAAAAGTTATAATAAGCTGTGTCCTGCTTTGAAGATTCTGATACATACTTTTTATGCATGATCTCATTTAGATTAAAAAGGGAAAGCTATGAAGTAAACATTATCATCCTTATTTCCTGGGTGAAAAACAGAGAACCTAGTTCTCTCTGAACACAGAGTCTATGTATCTAACCACTACACCAAACTCCTGAACCTCTTCCTTACCACTCACTTACCTTTGAAACTTTCCCTATCAGCATCAACTGGAGACTTCTTAGACAAATTATTGGGTCTCACCCTTACCTGCTGAATCAGAAACAGTAGGGATAGGATCCTGCAATCTATATTTCTGGTGTAAGTGTGACACATCCTAGTTTGAAAACCACTGATCTAGATGTCAAAACGTCAAATGATTCCAAGTGCTCAAGGTGGTAAAGTGAGCCAGAAATATGCAAGAAATATGTAAGAAGAGATGGATGATCCTTGGCAAAATGGACAGTTCATTCCCTCATGGCACAATCTCTAGTCATTTCCAGATGCTTTCCTTCCAATGAGGAAACCCAGGCCCAGTGTGGTCAGATGTTTAGAATTTTCAAGAGATCTTGGAAGTCTGACTTTCTATGTAAAATATCATGATTTTTTAAATGTTGACAACAATATGTTTTCTTAGGGATGCTTGTGTGGCTCAATTGGTTAAGCATCTGCCTTTGGCTCAGGTCATGATCCCAGAGTCTCAGGATATACCCACATTAGGCTCCTTCCTCAGCAGGGTTTCTGCTTCTCCCTCTGCCTGCCGCTCTTCCTGCTTGTGAGCTCTCTCTCACTCTCTCTCTCTCTCTCTCTCTCTCTCTCTCTCTCTCTCTGACAAATAAATGAAGTCTTTAGAAAATTCTGTATTTTTTAAATACCATATGGGCTAACACAAAATGGGCCAAACAAAACATAAACTTAGGTTGGAGTCTACATTAAGGGCAGCCAGTTTGACTTCTGCTTTAATATCTCAACTCTGCCCTTTCTTCTGCCCTAAATACTACACAGTTAAAACTTATCAAGTACCTTCTCATGGTTCTCCTATCTTGCACTTTCTCTGGCATTTCATACTACTAACTACTTCCTCCTTTTTGTAACTCTTATTTCTATATTCAGAAACACATCTCTCTCCTAGTTGACACCCCATCTTTCTGATTGCCTCTTCTACTTCATTTCCTTTTTCACTTTTTATCCCCTGGACTCGACTGTTACTCCAAAATTCCTTTCCTCTACCTCTTCTCTCAATACTCACTCCCAAATGACTCTCAAATTCTAGAGGACTTTTTTTTCCTAATTGCTAGTCTTACATTTTCAATTGTTTGCTTGTATTTCCTTCAAAATCACATTTGTACCTCAAACCTGTTCAATATAAACAGAATTGTTTTGGGGGTACCTGAGTGACTTAGTTGGTTAAGTGTCCAACTCTTAATTTCAGCTCAGTTCATGATCTCGGGGTGTGAGATCGAGCCCCACAGTGGGGCTCTGAGCTTAGTGCAGAGTAGGCTTCAGACTCTCCTTCCCTCTCCTTCTGCCCCTCCCCCACCACTTGCTCATACTCCTGTGCTCTCTCTCTCTCTCTTTCTCTCTCAAAAAATAAAAAACAAAGATTTTTTTCTCTTCAGAACCCACTTCTATTCCTGGGTACTCCATTTCTGGTAATATCACTACCCGGTGTTTAAAGGACTACTCCTATGCCTTCCCTCATCTATAAATCCTGCGCTGATCCTCTGCCTTTAGCTAGCTGGGCACCCTCATTCTATCATCCCCTCAGGATAGTTCTCCCTTACATCTCTAGTAATAATTAGTCTACCTCACTTATTTTAATAAAAACCCACAGTATAAACAAAAGGAAAAATAAACTCAGCATTACTTGTGTTTTTTCTTATCCATTCAAGTAAATTTTAAGCCCCTTAAAGGCAATGAGTATATTACCACTTTTATATATTTTATGTGTCTGAACAAAATAAATGTGCACTGATATGTATTAAATTCAATCCACGGTGTTTACACAGTGTACTCTGCATTACCCAATATGTGCTGATAAATATTTGCCAACTTCACATTAAATGGATACACCTTTTATATATGCCAGAAAAGTTTTCTCTTTAAAAGAATCTTATAGGGGTGCCTTGGTGGCTCAGTCAATTAAGAATCAGCCTTGCGTTCAGGTCATTATCCTGGGGCCCTGGGAGAGAACCCTGCACTGGGCATCCCACTTCTCCCTCTCCCTCTGACCCTCCCTTCTGCTCGTTCTCTCTCTCTCTCTCTCTCTCTCTCTCTCTCTGTCTCTCTCTCTCTCAAATGAATAAATAAAAAACATTTAAAAAAAAGAATCTTACAGTAAATTTTTATGAACTCTGGAGTTCTTCCATAAAGTAAACGCACTCACCTGAATTAACTGTAATGTAGATTTATTTGTTTGCATCTTTATCAATTCATACCATTTTCCTCAAACCTGAATTGTTTTTGAAAATGTATGTTAGTACTTGTGAGTACCATGCACAACATCTGTGTCCTTTCAAAAACCAAAATTCTTATAAAGTCCAAAAAGTAAGGAAAACAAGCTCTATGATGCTGAGCCACTAGGAAGCCCTACCCTTTTGTCTAGAAATGAGAACCGGACAGATTAGCTGGAGGCATATCCTAGTGTGCTCTGGAGAAGAGCAACCTTATTAATATTTTCTGGCCTCTATATTTATAGAGCAGGAGGTTATAATTCATTTTATTATATCCTTTTCAAATATAAGAAACACTGCAAACTACAGAAGTGTGGAGTTGATATTCTTTCAGGGAAACATGTCATAGGAAACAACGTACTGCTGCTTTATAGACTACTTCAGCATTATAGATAACCAATGAATTTAAATTAATTTTTTTTCTGAGAGAAAAGTAAACACCATTGTGATAGCCCTAAGGATAAAGGCTTAAGTGTTCTTGAAAAGCTGGGCAGGAAGAAAAAAGTAGACACAATCATAAGTGCTCAAAAGAAGCAAGTACCAATCTTCAAGAAAGGTTCTCAGACTGTGTATTGGTTCAACAAATATTTCTTAAGCTCTGGTATACACAAAGCATTCAACTAGATGTTATAAGGAAAGCACAAATAAGATGTGGTTCATAAACCACAAAAAATTTTAATGCAAAAAAGGAAATAGGGTATATATTAAAGTGACTATAAAATCAGGTAGAAGGCTTTGACTGTCAAAAAAGGAGTAGATAAAAGTGCTCTGGAAATTCAAAAGAGGTTCAGTTCAAAAAACATAAATAACACTTACTATTACAGACCTTTAAGGAACTTAAATTAGGTGAGACAATGAACTGATCATTTCAAGTCTGAAGTATTAGGAACACACAAAGAATGCTGTGGAAATGTAAGCTGAGACACGAGCAAAGTCATAATGAGGTTGTTGCAGAACTAATATTATGGACACATGAGGTAGAAGGTGTGAGAAATAAAGGAGAGAAGGTAAGCAAAAGCCACTTTAGGAAGGACTCCAACACTAAGTTTTAGAATTTAGATGATCTCATGAGAAATACTGAATCAAGGATGGGTTGAGGAGAGATATGATGAGGAAAGAGTACTGGAATCAAAAAATGAAGAATATTTAAAAAGTAAAAATTACATAAACATATTGGCCTTATTTATTTTTTGCTTTACATTTTTCTCTTAATTTTAAAATTCATTTTCAAATACTTTCAGGCTTATAAAACGGTGCAGAAATAGGACAAAGGCTATGTTCTTTACACACAGATTTCCAAAAGGTTAATATTATAATAGCTACAGTACAATGACACAAATCAAGAAAATAATATTGATACAATATTATTACCTAACATGTAAACCTTAATCAGATTTTACTGATTATTCTGTTAATGTCATTAGGTTTTGTTTGAGGATCCAATCTAGAACCATTTATTACATTATTTTTATTACATTATTTTTTATGTATTTTTAATTTCCTTTAATATGGAACAATTTATAGTCTTCCTTTGTCTTTTAAGACCTTGATACTTTTGAAGAGTACTAGACAGACATTTTTTTCAAGTGTTCTTAATTTGGATTTGGCTAATATTTCCTTATGATTAAACTCAGGTCACACATATTTCATAAAATCATCACAAAAATGACTATGGTGCTTCTCAGTACGCCATCCTCAGAAGGCACATGCTACCAGTTGGCCCCACTGACTGACAATGTTACCTCTCATCACTTGGTTAAGATGGTTCTGTCAGGTTTCTACACTGTGAGGTTATACTTTCTGTGAGTAAGCAATAAGAATCTCAAGGAAGATACCTTGAATTTAGGTACATCCTGTGTTTCACTCATTTCCCCTCACTAGTTTTAGCATTCATTGATAATTGCTGCTTGAAACAATTTTTACTACTATGGAGGTTGCCAGTGGTGGTTTTCTTTTCTCTTTTTTTTTTTCCCCAGCATTCCAAGATCCATTGTTTAATACCCCACACCGAGTGCTCCATGCAATACGTGCCCTCAGTACCCACCACCAGGCTCTCCCATCCCTCCTCCCCCTTCCCTCCAAGACCCTCATTTGTTTCTGAGTCCAAAGTCTCTCGTGTTTCATTTCTCTCCCCGAATTACCCTACTTCCCATTTCCTTTCCTTCTCCTACTGTCCTCTATATTACCCCTTATGCACCACAAGTAAGTGAAACCATGTGATACTTGACTTTTTCTACTTGACTTATTTCACTCAGCATAATCGCTTCCAATCCAGTCCATGTTGCTACAAAAGTTGGATATTCATCCTTTCTCATAGAGGTGTAGTATTCCATTGTATATATGTACCACATCTTCTTTATCCATTCATCTGTTGAAGGGCACCTTGGCTCTTTCCATATTTTGGCGATTGTGGCCATTGCTGCGATGAACATTGGTGTGCATATGGCCCTTCTTGTCACTACATCTGTATCTTTGGGGTAAATGCCCAGTAGTGCAATTGCAGGGTCATAGGGTAGCTCTATTTTTAATTTTTAAAGGAATCTCCATACTGTTTTCCAAAGAGGCTGCACCAACTTGCATTCCCACTAACAGTGTAAGAGGGTAACCCTTTCTCCACAGCCTCTCCAACACTTGTTGTTTCCTGTCTTGTTAATTTTGGCCATTCAGACTGGTGTACGGTGGTATCTCAGTGTGGTTTTGATTTGAATTTCCCTGATAGCTAGTGATGATGAACATTTTTTCATGTGTCTGTTAGCCATTTGTAGATCTTCTTTGGAGAAGTGCCTCTTCATGTCTCTTGCCCATTTTTTGATGTGTTCATCTTCTTTTTGGGTGTTGAGTTTGAGTAGTTCTTTATAGATCCTGGATACCAGCCCTTTGTCCGTAGTGTCATCTGCAAATATTCTCTCCCATTCGGTGGCTGCCTCATTGTTTTGTTGACTGTTTCCTTTGCTGTACAGAAGGTTTTTATTTTGATGAAGTCCCAAAAGTTCATTTGTCTCCTTTGTCTTTGGAGATGTGTCTTGTAAGAAGTTGCTGTGGACGATGTCAAAAAGATTTCTGCTGGATCGTGTTAGCAAGGATCTTGTTGAGAATCTTGGCATCCGTATTCATCAGCGATATTGGTCTGAAGTTCTCCTTTTTGATGGGGTCTTTGTCTGGTTTGGGGATTAGAGTGATGCTGGCTTCATAGAAAGAGTCTGAAAGTTTTACTTCCATTTCTATTTTTTGAAAGAGCTTCAGGAGAATAGGTGTTATTTCTTCTTTGAATGTTTGGTAGAATTCCCCAGGGAATCCGTCTGGTCCTGGACTCTTGTTTTTGGGGAGGTTTTTGATCACTGCTTCAATCTCATTACTAGATATAGGTCTATTCAAATTGTCAATGTCTTCCTGTTTCAGTCTTGGTAGTTT
>PITA01005186.1:0-32489 GCA_004023965.1 Spilogale gracilis | reverse complement strand
TTGTTGATACTAATTTTTGATAATTGTTTCTATTTCCTTGGTGTTAGTCATGATCTCTCCCCTTTCATTCATGATTTTATTAATTTGGGTCTTCTCCCTTTTCTTTTGAGTTATTTTGGCCAATGGTTATCAATCTTATTGATTCTTTCAAAGAACCAGCTTCTAGTTTTAAAAAGATTATCCACCATGACCAGGTGGGTTTTATCCCAGGGATGCAAGGGTGGTTCAACACTCACAAAACAATCAACGTGATAGAACAAGTCAATAAGAGAAGAGAGAAAAACCACATAGTACTCTCAATTGATGCAGAAAAGGCATTTGACAAAATACAACATCCATTCCTGCTCAAAACTCCTCGAAGTATAGGGATAGAGGGAACATTTCTCAACCTCATAAAATCTATCTACGAAAAACCTACAGCGAATATCATCCTCAATGGGGAAAAACTGACAGCCTTTCCTCTGAGATCAGGAACAAGGCAAGGATGTCCACTCTCACCACTACTGTTCAACATAGTGTTAGAAGTCCTAGCAACAGCAATCAGGCAACAGAAAGAAATAAAAGGTATCCAGCTTGGCAAAGAGGAAGTCAAACTCTCTCTCTTTGCAGATGACATGATACTCTACATGGAAAACCCAAAAGACTCTACCCCCAAACTACTAGAACTCATACAACAATTCGGTAATGTGTCAGGATACAAAATCAATGCACAGAAATCAGTTGCATTCTTATACACTAACAACGAAAAAATAGAAAGGGAAATCAGAGAATGGATTCCGTTTACTATAGCACCAAAAACTATAAGATACTTAGGAATAAACCTAACCAAAGAAGTCAAGGATCTGTACTTGAGGAACTACAGAACACTCATGAAAGAAATTGAAGAAGATACAAAAAGATGGAAGAGCATTCCACGCTCATGGATCGGAAGAATAAACATTGTCAAAATATCTATACTGCCCAGAGCAATCTATTCTTTCAGTGCCATTCTGATCAAAATTCCACCAACATTCTTCAAAATGCTGGAACAAACAATCCTAAAATTTATATGGAACCAAAAAAGACCCCGAATCGCTAAGGAATTGCTGAAGAAGAAAAGCAAAGCTGGGGGCATCTCATTACCTGACTTCAGGCTTTATTACAAAGCTGTGATTACCAAGACAGTGTGGTACTGGCACAAAAACAGAGAAATAGACCAATGGAACAGAGTGGAGAGTCCACATATGGACCCACAAATCTATGGGCAAATCATCTTTGACAAAGCAGGAAAAAATATCCAGTGGAAAAAAGACAGTCTCTTCAATAAATGGTGCCGGGAAAATTGGACAGCTACATATAGAAGAATGAAACTAGACCATTCTCTTACACCACACACAAAGGCAAACTCGAAATGGATGAAAGACCTCAACGTGAGGCAGGAATCCATCAAAATCCTGGAAGAGAACATAGGCAGTAACCTCTTTGACCTTGGCCACAGTAACTTCTTTCAAGACATGTCTCCAAAGGCAAAGGAGACAAAAGCGAAAATGAACTTCTAGGACTTCATCAAAATAAAAACCTTCTCTACAGCAAAGGAAACAGTCAACAAAACAAAGAGGCAACCCACAGAATGGGAGAAGATATTTGCAAATGACACTATAGACAAGGGGGTTGGTATCTAGGATCTATAAAGAACTACTCAAACTCAACACCCAAAAAGAAGATGAACACATCAAAAAATGGGCAAGAGACATGAAGAGGCACTTCTCCATAGAAGATCTACAAATGGCTAACAGACACATGAAAAAATGTTCAGCGTCACTAGCTATCAGGGAAATTCAAATCAAAACTGCACTGAGATACCACCTTACACCAGTCAGAATGGCCAAAATTAACAAGACAGGAAACAACAAGTGTTGGAGAGGCTGTGGAGAAAGGGTTACCCTCTTACACTGTTAGTGGGAATGCAAGTTGGTGCAGCCGCTTTGGAAAACAGTATGGAGATTCTTTAAAAAATTAAAAATAGAGCTACCCTATGACCCTGCAATTGCACTACTGGGCATTTACCCCAAAGATACAGATGTAGTGAAAAGAAGGACCATATGCACAACAATGTTTATCGCAGCAATGGCCACAATCGTCAAACTGTGGAAAGAGCCATGGTGCCCATCAACAGATGAATGGAAAAAGAAGATGTGGTACATATATACAATGGAATACTACACCTCCATGAGAAAGGATGAATATCCAACTTTTGTAGCAACATGGACTGGACTGGAAGAGATTATGCTGAGTGAAATAAGCCAAGAAGAGAAAGTCAAGTATCGCATGGTTTCACTTACTTGTGGTGCATGAGGGGTAACCTGGAGGACAGTGGGAGAAAGAAAGTAAATGGGAAGTAGGGTAATCCGGAGTGAGAAACGAAACAACAGAGACTTTGGACACAGAAACAAACTGAGGGACTTGGAGGGAGAGGGGTGGAGGGATGGGAGAGCCTGGTGGTGGGTACTGGGGGCACCTAATGCGTGGAGCACTGGGTGTGGAGAATGTGGAATGAATCTTGGAACACTGGCAAAAAAATTTAAGTAACAATAAAAAAAAAAGATTACTGCCTATGTTCTCTTCTAGGATTTTTATGTATTCTTGCCTCACGTTGAGGTCTTTCATCCATTTCGAGTTTGTCTTTGTGTGTGGTGTAAGAGAATGGTCTAGCCTATTCATTCTTCTACACGTAGCTGTCCAATTTTCCCAGCACCATTTATTGAAGAGACTGTCTTTTTTGCCAGTGGTGGTTTTCTAATTCTTTTATTCCTTCTATACTTGACAGTTGGCATTTTCCTATAAGGTAGAACTTTCTCTTCTCTTGTGTCCTACATTTGTTTATTCATTCATTCACATATTTTACCAGTATAAACTCATGGAGTTTCATTTCACTGTTTGTTTTATAATCAATTGTTACTATTTTTATTTATTTTATTGTTCAAATTATCCCAAATTAGGCCATTGGGATTTCCTTCAAGATACTTACTGTGTCCTTTTGAAATATCTGCATTAAGTTTTGAGCACTTTCTTACTTTCTGACAGAGCAAGATATCCCAGACTTACCTTATACTTTCTTTTTTTACCCCAGCCTTGGAATAAGCCATTCCTCCAAGGAGATTTCCTTTTATTTGATGGAGAATTATAATGAGAAGCCTGAATCTGAGGCCCACCTGCATTCATTCTTACTATCATTGCTTCTAGTCCCTCTCAGCAGAGAGAGCCAAGCAATCATATATTATACACATGTGTATGTGTCTATATGTGTATATACACACACATACATAAAGACAGATACAGAGAGTGAGAGACTACTTAAACTTGCTTCTTTTATTTATCCACAATAAATTTACTCAGTCTTTGAAAAGTCACAAAACAGTTTTGAAATCACTCTCTTAGATTTATGAAAAACAAATGTAATTAATAGTCCATCTTTTTACCATTAGTCTTAGTGATTATAGTCAAATAAGGTTTTTCAAATTAAATTAGGTTCTTTTCTCTCTCTCCCTCAAGGTGGTTACATCATTCATTTGTAATAAGACTCCTTCGTTTGCTTGTGGTCCATTTTGTATTCCCTTCATTGCTTTTTTATTTAAGATTTTATTATTTATTTATTTATTCATTTATTTTAAAGAGAGGACAAGCAGAGTGAGGAGCAGACAGGGAAGAAGTGAGAGGGGGAAAGAATCCAAGCAGACTTGTGTTAAGTGTGGAGCCAATATGAGGCTGAGCCCCAAAAACCCAAGATCATGACCCTAATAGAAGCCAAGAGTCAGTCACCCAACCAACTGAGCCACCCTGGCACCCCCCCCTTCGTTATTTATATTCTAAATGTGAAACAATGTAGTTCTAAAATCCACAACTATACAAAGGTAAGATTCAAAGAGTGCTCTCCTCCTGCTCATTTTATTCCAGTGTAATCATCCTCTGTAAATAATCAATATCATTAATGAGTGACTTGTCCTTCCTATTATGACTCTTGCACAAATGAGGAAATACCTGTATTTGTTTTTATTTCTCCTTCCTTCTTATATGAAAGATAACATATTAAAGATGTTCCTTAGCACTTTGCTTTTTCATTTTAAAAGTATATTTTAGGGGTGCCTGGGTGGCTCAGTTGGTTGAGCGACTGCCTTCAGCTCAGGTCATGATCCTGGAGACCCGGGATCGAGTCCCACATCGGGCTCCCTGCTTGGCAGGAAGCCTGCTTCTCCCTCTCTCACTCCCCCTGCTTGTGTTCCCTCTCTGGCTGTGTTTCTCTCTGTCAAATAAATAAAATCTTTATAAAAAAATAAAAGTATATTTTAGAAATGATTCTATACTGGCTCATAGAAATAGCTGTCACTTTCTGCACACCTGCAGAGTAGTCAACCAGACTTGTTTACAATGGCAAAGGTTTCTGATTCCATCCATACACGGTACCTGGTACTTGATAAGACCAACTCCTATAAATAACTCTAAGGCTGGACAAAATATATAAAAAACACTTCAGTTTTTGGACAACAGACAATGGAGGACTGTGATTCACCAAGAAAACAGAAACATTATGAGATGAGCCAGACAATTTTTCTGACTTTCTGCCTGGAGGTACTTTCTGACCTTGAGAAATAGAAGAGGCCAAATAAAGACAGACCTCTCTGAGCTGAAGACGTTGAAGTCAAAATTCAGAGCTGCTAAAGGAGCTGAAATTTACAAAGTAGAGAATCAGAAAAGAGATATCTCAGAAGAGGTTATTCCAAGAAACCTACATAGGGTTTCTCTTAAGTCTTCAGCTTAGTAAAATGTTTTCCATGCAGACGAAAAGATTCTGTAATGCCTGGCATTAAACAGGTACTGGGAAACCATAAGCTGAGTAAAGATTATAAAAGCTACACAGTACTAAAAGATATGTCATCTGAGTAGCCAAAGGGGAGAGAAAATGCTCAACAATCCAGGAATTCAAATTGAAGACCAAGAAAAGCCATGCCTTATGAAGACCACTACCCTATACTTAGAATAAAGGCTACTCTAGAACTACTACAACAAAGTTTTCAAAGTGAGATTTGAAAGGATTATATTCATCTGTCAGTAAATTAACTACCTGCCCAAACAAAACTCAGTGCTGTTCAAAGGACAACAAAATCCAAATTCTCAAAATGAAGAGTCCATAGTATTCAGCATTCAATCAAAATTTACTAGTCATGCAAAGAAGCAGAGAAATTCGACCTAGCACCAAGGGGGAACAGTCAAAATCAAGGCAAAGATCTCTAAACATGGCCAAGACACTAGAATTAATTAATGAATATTATAAAAGTTATTATAAATATGTTTAAGAATTTAAAAGAAAAGTAGAACATAATGAGTGAACAGATGGAAGAGTATTAATAGAGAAAGGCAGAAAGAACTAAACAGAAATTCAAGACCAAAAAATTGAATTTACAATATAAAAAAGGTTGTTGAATGTGATTAACAGGAGATTGGACACTACAGAATACATTACCAGTGAATTTGAAGACAGGGCCATAAAAATGATCAATAGAGAGATTAAAATATAGACATTTAAAAAGAGCTGCAGGAAAATATGTCATGGGCTA
Source organism: Spilogale gracilis (assembly GCA_004023965.1). NCBI lineage: Eukaryota > Metazoa > Chordata > Mammalia > Carnivora > Mephitidae > Spilogale > Spilogale gracilis. The sequence goes on along the minus strand of PITA01005186.1, from coordinate 26,898 downwards.
ATATATGTGTAATTAAAGTTCTACACAAAGAATAAAGATTGGGTAGAAAAATATTTAAAGAAATAGTGGACATACTCTTTTCAAATGGGATAAAAAATATGAATTCAAAGATCCAAGAATCTAGACAAACTTCACACAGCACAAAACATAATGAAAGCTATACTCAGGCACATCACACTCAAAGTAGTGGAAACAAAAGAGGAACAACAACAATAAAAAATCTTAAAGCAGTTAGTAAAACAATAATAACAATGATTAATGATTTCTAAACTTCAAATACAATAGAAATATATCTTTAAAGAATTGAAAGAAGGAAAAAAAAGCCCTTACATTCTGTAATTCTATATCCAGGAAAAATACTCTTGTTTGTTTGTTTGTTTGTTTGTTTGTTTAAGATCTTATTTATTTATTTGACAGAGAAAAACACAGCTAGAGAGGGAAAATAGGCAAGGGGAATGACAGAAGGAGAAGCATGCTCCCCTCTGAGCAGGGAGCCAGAGACAGGGCTCAATTCCAGGACTCCGGGATCATGACCTGAGCCAAAAGCAGACACTTAATGACTGAGTCAGCCAGGTATCCCAGGAAAAATATTCTTTAAAAACTGTTAGAATAAAGGCATTTTTCTCATAAGAAAATCAGAGAGAACTCAATGGCCAAAAACCTTAACTACAAGAAACATTAGACATTCTTAATGCTGAAGAAAAATGTTATGAAATACATTCTCAGATCTAGACTAGGGAATGGAGAGTGCAGAAATATCAAATATGTAGATAAGTAGGTTTTTTCAGGTTTTAATTTTCTCAAAGCAAAATAACAACAGTGTATTTTGGGATTAATAGTGTGTGTAGAAGTAAAATAAAACAATGGCACAAAGAATAGGTGAAGGTAAATAAATGTATACTGCTATTAACATTCTTACATTATATGTAAAGCAGTAAAATATTAACTCATAGTCATCTGTGTGATAAATTAAGGATGTATATTGTAATACTTAGGAAAAGCACTAATATATGAAGCTGATAGAGGTGAAGAAAAGGGAATTATAATAAATATTCACTTAATCTGAAAGAAGAGAAGAAAAAAGTGAAAAAAAGAGAAGGAAAGAAAAGAAATGAAAAGAGAAAAATCATCATCATCATCAATAATAATAAAGATGGAACACATAGAAAACTAAGTTACCCTTACTACAAAAGTTTAAATCTTACTCTACCACTGACTACAATAAAGAAAAAAAAGGAGAACAAGGAGATGAGAAGAGAGACAGAAAAATGTTAACAGATGAGAACTAATCTAAGACACATAGTTCAATGATTTCCTCATTTGAATTTGTGAATTTATCAATTCAAATAATTTATATTGATGACCTACTCTGTGCCAAGCATAGGGGAATCAATGTTCAATAACAGGATGACTGCCCTTACGCTACAAACTGCTAACTTGAGAAGACAGACACTAAGCAACTGGCTACAGAACTTTCTGATAAAAGCTGTAAATAATTCTTCTGAGAGAGGAGGATAATGCCAAAAGAATAAAAAAATGTTATTAAAGCATGCCTAGAAAATTTAATTAATGATCAAAATGATACTTTACTAATATCCAAAAAAAAAAAAAAAGATTCAAAGTAGTGTTAGCAAAGGGTTGGTACTGTTTTTCACAGTAGGTTTGAATATAAATTGGTATGCTAATTCTGGAGAAATATGAGAATGGGAAATGCTTTTCAAAGGTCTTGAAAATCCAGTTATTCACTTCCCTAGTAACTTCATTTATAGAAATATATCCTAGAGGAAAAAAAATGAGAGATGCACATAAAATGTATGTGTAAGAATGTTCATTAAAATTTTGTTAATCATAAAGAAATAACCTATATATTCTAAATTAGGGAAAGACATAATAAATATCAGTTATGTTTTTTGTCAGGATGACCCAGTGAATTTATATTTATATTATATTCCTTCTATTCTAAGTAGCCCTCAATGATAGTTACTATACGAAAGAGGGAAACCAAAAGGTATAGTTGAAATCCAAACCAATACAAACACCTCTATGGATCAGAAATAAAACAAAAATCCAATGCGTAGAAAGAGAATCTACAAATATTACCTCAATAACGGGATCTGAGTCAACCTGCCTGCTGGCTCCACAGTTAGATCTGTGAAAGCTGCTATATTACAATGGAGATGAAGAAATGAAACTGTTATAAGTCCTGATTATGGACTGGAAGCCCAAGTGGCCAAATGGGGGGAAACCACAAAATTCCATTTGGAAATTACTTTCCAGGGGTGCCTGGGTGGCTTAGTCCTTAAGCATATGCTTTCAGGTCAGGTCATGATCCCAGAGTGCCGAGATGGAGCCCTGCATAGGGCTCCCTGCTCCATAGGAAGCCTGCTTCTCCCTCTCTCACTCCCTCTCCTTGTGTTCCCTCTCTAGCTGTGTTTCTCTCTGCCAAATAAATAAATAAAAGCAAAGAAAGAAAGAAAGAAAGAAAGAAAGAAAGAAAGAAAGAAAGAAAGCTTTCCATAAAAAAGTATAGAAAACAAAAACTTATCTCACACTCAGAATGAGCCTTCAGAAATGTAAAAGCATACCAATAATGTGGTATCTTTTATATGTATAAAAGGGGAAAATTATACATATTTATGCTTGTTTATTGAAAGAAACACAGGAATGATACACCAGAAGCTAATGAGCAGGTCACTTACAGGAGGACTGAGAAAGGATGTAAAATATAGGAATATGCAAACAAGGTAGACAAGATTAAGGGTATGAATAAAAATGAATATATCATTTATACAGTTTTAACGTTAGGACCATATTAGGTATTGTGTAATAAAAAGTGAAAAAAAGTGGAATTCAAGAAGGGAAAAGATCCAAAATGGAATATACAGAGAAAGAAATAAACCTAGCTGCATTTCAATTAGTTTTTAGAAAATATAAATTGAAGTACATAAGAGGAAAGTATTATATCTGCAAATTATTTTTTAATGCATGCATTTCTACCTTGAGAGATTAACATGAATGTAATAAAATGCTAACCTTTGGGAAACTTTTAAGAATTACACAGGTTAGGGGTGCCTGGGTGGCTCAGTTGGTTAAGCGACTGCCTTCGGCTCAGGTCATGATCCGGAGACCCGGATACCGAGCCCCACATCGGGCTCCCTGCTCGGCAGGAAGCCTGCTGCTCCCTCTCTCACTCCCTCTGCTTGTGTTCCCTCTCTGGTTGTGTTTCTCTCTGTCAAATAAATAAAATATTTAAAAAAAAAAGAAAAAAAAAGAATTACATAGGTTATTTTTTACTATTTTTCAATTTTTTTCATCTTTTATTATTTCAAAATAGTTTTTAAAAGACATCTGCAGAACCACCTGAAAAAATATTACTACTCTACTATGAACAAAATCAATAACCAGAATTTGAATATGTCCAATGTGAATGTAATGGAAGAATATGGAAAAGTCTTTAAATAAACATAGGATGCTAAAGGGGATAAAAGAAAATATAAGGTTAATTTTTAAAAAATTAATAATAAATTAAGAGACAGGATGTAGTAAGACAGATATAACAAAGAGTCAATTAAACTAGAATTAAAAGTACAGTTGTTGAAATAAATAAAAATTAAAAGATATCATAAACTGAAGTCTGAACACATTGAGAAAGAATGAAAAGACAGCACAAGGAATCCTCTCAGAATATAGCCCTGAAAGCCTGAGCTAAAAATTGTGGAAGAGTAATAGGAAGACAAGAAGAATGGATTGAGAAAGACTAATGAACATCATCTTGGACTACAATAAAATATGGTGGAGAGAATAATACAGAAGAAGTATTTGAATAAATGTCACTGAAAATTTGCCAGGAGTGGAAAAAAAAATAAGGCAAGTCCTCTGATAGAAAAAGATTTTTAAGAGCTTCTAAAATAAATAAAGTATACACTCAGACACATGGCCATAAAACTGAAAATCATCAGAGATAAAGAGAAAATTTAAGGGCTGCAAGAGAGAAAAGGCTTCTTACAGAAAACAATTAAGAAAAGAAGATTTTCCTTAGTGATAATAGAGATCAAAAGACAACAGAATATATGTTCACAGAGTAAAGAGAAAGTAATTGTTAACCTAAAAGTTTATACCCAGCTAAGCTATCATGCAATAGTGAGAATGCAAGCATATAAATACTAAGATAATTTATAAGATACTTCCAAAAATAAATATTGAAGGATGCACTTCAGCAAGAAAATGAACTCAGAGGACACATAAGTACAAAAATCAATGGTAAGCACAGATATTAATAAAATATAACATAAATTTAATCAGCCATTGATTTTAAATAAAGATTAATTTTTATGCTCAAATAAGTATACAGGTTGGAAAACTGAAGTATTCAACAAGTCAAAGTACAAGAAGGTCCCTCTCATATTTAAAAAAATGATATATTGATTTCTTCAAGTAATTTATAGATTATTATGTATGCCAAAAACATAACTAATAAAAGAACAGAAATGCAATCAAAAGTTTCCAAACCAGCAGAGAAAAAATTAAAATGCAAATAAAGAAACATTTTCAGTACAATAGGAGATAAAAATGGTTGGATATAGTAGAAAGGAAAATAATGGTCATCAAACAAAAACCTATATCCTAAAATGACAGAATAAATCTAAATATTTTGAGAGCTACAATAAATGCAAATGAACTAAACTTACCTATTTAAAATAGATATCAGACTGGACAGAATAATTTTGGTAATGAAAGTTAATATTTATTGACTGCCTGTTCTCTTGATTATTTTCTGGATTAATTCATCATATTGTCACAATATTCTATGAGGTTTATACTATTAGTGAATTCATTTCATAGATAAGGAATTTGAGTGGAAAACACAATCCTACATAGTCTTATTCTAGAGCTCATGTACTTAGCTATCATGCTATGCTGCAATGACTCAATTTAGTCATGGGAGTAAATGTTATGTACTTATTAAAGATTGTGCCATAGAAGAATCTTCATGAATAGAAAAAGGCCAGCAGACATTTTTAAATAAAAAGTTTGAAAGTTTGTTCAAAAGAATATTCAAAATTTGTTAAAAAGGAAACACACACACACACTCACACATACACACAAATACTGAGAAACACCAATACTGAGAAATAAAATCCACCAAAATATAGTTGCTATTATTTCTGGGTATCATGATAGTATGTGACATTTATTTTTATATTTTACACAATAAGTAACACTCTATGTTATTTTTTATTAAACTCTTCTTTAATGATACTTGTGCAATATCTAGCACCAACCATATTCTTCACCAATGTTCAAGGAAGAGAAGCAGAACCACAAAATCCTCTCACTTACAAAAGAGGCATGCAAGCTAGAGACCTAGGGACCTTATTACCTATTAACACTCAAATCATAGAGACAGATAAAGTGCATACTTTCTAGAAGATACAGTAATACACAAGAAAAGAACTGAAATTTTTACAAGCTGCCCTCTTGTGTTAATTTCAGGATCTGATTTTTGGATCCAATGTAAACAGTGGCTTCAGAAGAACCCTGAATATAAAGGCCTTCGGGTCTTAGCTTGTAGAAATGTAGTTAAATATCAACACTAACTAGGACACAGAGTCTTGAAATGTCAAAATTGCAAATGTATTCATGGAGACCGCCACCTCAAGGCTAACTCCCTCACTTTTATACATCAGAGGAAAAGACTCAGCAAAGCAAAGGGACTTGTCCAATTTTACACAAAGTTTCCTAGCAGAACCTAGACGGAAATTCAGTTTTTCTCTCTCAGATAAAGTAACTGAGGTTTACTGAAGTTAAATCACTTGCCCCAAATTATTCAACTGCCAAAAGGCAGGGCTGGTATTTTAATATGACTTAATAAGATTCTAAAATCTATCCTCTATTTAAATTACAATCAAATAGATAATTCTTCATTCAATGGAACATTGACTATTAGATCTATCATATATTTGTTCAATTTTTATCCACCTAAGACTTCTAATTACAAGCATTAAAGAAGAAATAAGATTTCTTCTTTTACACTTTTTCTTGTTACTTGAGAATATATTTTTAATTATTATGATTTGAATATTATCCCTTTAAGAATTTTCCCAGTGATCTCTTTTTCATTGTTTTATTTTCTGTGACTTACTTTCTGAAAGACCCAATACTTTTAGAAAGCAGGTGTCCTGTGATATAATTGCAGTTCTCCTTTTAAATTTAATTTTGCTTCTATCCCCTTGTTATTTTTTCCCTGTCAACACTGCACATAAATGCATAGCAATAGTAGCACTCATAGTTTGGCAATAGCCTTTTTCTTGTATGCCTAATGTCTTCCTGCACCCCTATTGCCCCTGATTAAACATATTTTTATATTGGGTGCCTGGGTGGCTTAGTGGGTTAAAGCCTCTGCCTTCAACTCAGGTCATGATCTCGGGGTACTGGGATAGAGGCCTGCATTGGGCTCTCTGCTCCGCAGGGAGCCTGCTTCCTCCTCTCTCTCTGCCTGCCTCTCTGCCTACTTATGACCTTTCTCTCTATCAATAAATAAATAAAATCTTAAGAAAATTTTGAAAAACAACAACAACATATTTTTATATTTAGAATGTACTTGTACCACAGTCACTTCCTACATGAAAGGGGAATTTTGTTGTTGGAGGAGACTACTATTTTTCAGTAGATTGAACACTTTCTAAATATCCTATGAGCTTGATGTTTTTAACCAGGCATGGAAATATTTTGTTAGTTGATTAGATGTGAAAGAATTAGCATTCCTTTATAATGTCCTAGAGTGTGTTGCCAAGATCTATTCTAGGTACTCTACCTCTATGATCTCAATTTATTTCTCACAAATATTTTATAAGTAACTACCAAACTTCCATTTTAATATGAAGTTCAGAGTGGTTAAGTAACTTGTCAAAGGTTGCATAGCAGAGAGATGATGGAGTCTGAACGCCAACTCAAGTCTGTCTTTTACTTTGCACACTGAAGCACACACTTCTTGTCTTAATCTAAATATGCTAAAATAATCAAGTGGAGAGGAAAAATGCAATGAAAATTACACTCTTTATTCAGTCTGGCCACACTATGGTTGTTAAGGAAATACTAAATCAGTTAGTCGTTCTAGAATTGAATCACTTTTCAATTTTTTTCTAAGATACATAGCATGCCTTTTTAAAAGAACTGAAAATCTTTAGAACGCTATGCAGTTTTTCGACATAATTATCTTTGTGTGTGTGTTTGTGTGTGTCTGTGAGAGAGAGAGAGAGAGAGAGAGAGACTGATTTACAGACACACAGGCATGTCTGTGTGAACATGCATATTCAGCCATTATTTTTAGGTGGAAATCACTCCCCAGCAACAAATTCAGATATTTAGCTGGAAAAAAGAAGACTAGGAAGCCACAAGAACCACATTGAGGGAATTACTGGCAAAGTAAAAATCCTAATGTTTAGAAAAAGAAAGAGGGGGGTGGGGAAGACACAAAGACACTTCAAAGCAAGTGCATCAAGTTACCATGGCAACCAGGGAATGTGGGTTGAAATTTATATGTCTCCATTGTTCCAGCAGAGAGGTTCTAAATGACACCCTAGTGGCCTGACAGCGCTGATGCATCTCCCTGAATGCTCAGGCATATTACTCCTGAGTGCTTCTGGCATTCAGAAAGAATAGAATTATGGTAACTTTTTCAGTTCCAGCCTCCTCAGTTCCTCTTAAGCAAAGACACTTGTTTCTAGAGATATAGCACTGTCGTTTCCTGAGTTGGTCCAGACCAAGGCTACAGAAAATTAGCACTCTCACATTCACCTGTGGCTGGAGATAACAGGCATTTATTTGTTCTACTGTCTTAAGTCAAAGATGCGGCTGGAACAAGCTCTAAGCATTCATATGTTCTCCTAAAGCAAGCTGTTCTTCTGCTGGAGCAAAAGTCTATCTTGATTCCCAGGCAATGTATCCAGGGTTCTAAACTGTAATTAGCACTTGCCAATCAATGTTATCATCATTATTAAAAACACCATCAGCTACAATCATTTAGTATTAATAACATTCATTGAAAATATGTTACATTTACTACCTCTAATAATAACAAACACCAAAGTAGGTGTTACCTATAGGTGCTCACTTAGTATGTCTTGATTCGTATGTTTCATGTATATGGGAATGAGGTTGAGATATGGCTTTTTAAAGGCCCTCCAAAAAAACAAATTTGACTCCAGATCTGTCAACAAAGTCTTTTCCAGGAGGATTTCTCCAGTTACATGAAGTTTCAGCTTATGGTTGGGTCCATGTTCTAACACAAACGCACTCACAGAAACACAAGACAACTCTGAATACCATGGGTTCCTGAAGGCTCTTGCTATTATACCTCTCTTTCTGCACTGAGGAGTTGGCAATATCAGCAGAAGCAACTCCTAACAACATAAAGTCCGAATCAGCCACACTCCCTTTATGTCCGAACATTACTGATTAAGAGACAAGGCTTCTGTAAATCTGAGCTCACTGTCCTACTGGAACGCTTCTGGCTTCTGGCTTCTGGCTTCTTACTCTTTCTCGCTGGATTTCAATGAAAGGTAACATGAAGAAGAAGAGGCAACTAAGATGTTTTGAGCATCTATTATGTGTTGGGCATTACACTAGGCCTTTTGAATATAACATCTCATGGAATTCCTCCCAAAAAAGCTTATGGACTAATTATTCTCATTCCCATTTTAGAGATCTGACAATCAAGAATCAGCAGATAAATAATTTCCCAGGGTTACATAGCTAGTAACTATTAGAGTCTAATGAAATCTCTGACTCTAGTCTCTTCCTTTTCCCCTTATTCCCTGGCATGCCTCTCAAAATAGCCTGTCTAAATTACAACAATCTCCAGAGCTGGAAGGGACAGGAGTATCATCAATTTTAAGTGATGCAATTAGTTGTTTTTATGAAAGTGTCATTAAAAGCAATAAAAATCAAGAAAACTGTAGGAGTTAGCTGAATGGATAAATACAAATGTGTGCATAGCTCTATATCCTCCAAATATGTAATTCTACATAAAGGTGATACCTGGGTGGCTCAGTCAGGTAAGCGTCTGCCTTCGGCTCAGGTCATGATCCAAGGATCCTGGGATCAAGTCCCTCATCTGGCTCCTTGCTCAACGAGGAGCTTACTTCTCCCTCTGCCTGCCACTTCCCCTGCTTGGGCTCTCTCTCTCTGTCTCTGACAAATAAATAAAAATCTTAAAAAAATTAAAAAAAGAAACAAACAAAAAGGCACTTTGACTTCCTTTTCTTAGGAATATATCAGCTCAGAGGGAGCTCTACTAAGACAGGGTTTCATTCCTTGTAATAAATGAGCTTGCATTTTGTACTAAAGCAGGGTAGTTACCAAAGGAGCAAGTTATGGCAGCTTTTGGTATATTTCTTGATACCACCCCAAGCAGTTTCCACCAACTAAGACCAGTTAAAATTACACGTAGAGAGACAACTGCCACTCAAACTGCCTATTTCCCTCATTTGGTATAGCAAAGGTTGATTTCTTTCTTCAGAGTGGAATTAGATAACTACTAGCTATGTTCCATGTCACAGAGGTAATACAACTTGGGCATAAATTAATACACATAATTAAAATTGCAATATAAACTTGTATTAGAATTTAGGCCACAATTTTCCTTATTACACTTCTATAATACGAACTTCTTTAGAGAAAAATAAAAGCAAATTACCAGTTTCCAGAAGAACAAAATGTGAATAGAATAAATTTAACAACTATATTGTGTTATCATAGCAACCGGCTTAAAAAAAAAAAAAAAACTTACGTGATAAAAAATGACACAAGAGAACAAATGCATCAAGTTGTTATGGCAACTAGAGACTGTGGGTTGAAATTTATGTATGTAGAATCCAAGAGAATATTCTAAAGCAACTAAAATAAACATTTGCTTATTAAAATATCCCCCAAATAGTACTTATCTATAAGCATTAAAGTGTTTTCATTATTTTGTCTGCTTTTTCTTTTATTTCCAATGGATGATTTTAAATTGTGAGCATTTGTATTTTCAGTTCTGCCTGTTTTTGGCCATTAATACAGGAAGATGCAATATGCTTTGCAGAAAATGGTGCAAAAGCTTATTTCAAATAGTATCCTCAATTATGTTTAGGTTTCTTTTACTCTTTTAATCTGCTTTTAATAAATGCCTATACTATTGCTGTTTCTTCTTAAAGAAAAAGCTCTTCCTTACTTGATGAATCAAATTCATTATTTTCTCTTTACCTGACTTTGGAGGGCTTCAGGATGTTGGTGAAGAATTACATAATAAATATGGATATTTAGAAAGCCTTCTGATGTTTTATGTACATACACACTTCCTTTAATAGCAGAGCTAGTTGTTTTGGACTAAATTTTGTAGGGGCACACCTCAATTTTCCACATCAATTTGCTAATCCTCATAGAGCATCTTAGTGTCACAACAGAAAGGGTGAGATTCTCTCATGACCTCACACATTTTTATACAAACTCCTCTCACTACACTCATACCCTTCCCTCCAACCTTCTATTTGAGTGGCTTTAAATCATCCATTAAAATGTACTTTAGATATAACTTTCCATGGTCCCCATATTTGAGCCAAGTGTCCCTCAACTTTGTCCTCATACACTCAGACCCATGTGTTATCATTCTTATGAAATAAATGTAATTAACATCATCTTCATAACTATTACTTACGAAGCAATGACTCTGCTAAGTATTTTTCAAACACTATTTCACTGAATTTTCACAAGTAGAAAACAGAGGTCCAGTGTAAATCATTTGGTTTAAATCACATACTGAGTAAATTACAGAAAAGACATTTAAGTCCATGTCAATAAAACATCAAAGTTCATATTCTTTATCATTTAGCTGATCACTTTAAATTTTCCTTTGGTCTGTTTCCCTATTAAACTATAAATTCTTTCAGAATTCTCTTGAGCCTATACTTTAACTCTCTGAGGTCTCCTGCACTGAACAAAAGAAATATAATATGAACCACAAATGCCAGCCACATACACAATTTTAAATTTTCTAGTAGATGCATTAAAAATAAAAGTAAGAAATAAATTATAATTTTAATAATATATTTTATTTAACCCAATATATACAAAATATTACTATTTCTACCTGTAGTCAAAATAAAATATTTTACATTTTTGTTTTTAGTACTAAGTCTTCAAAATTTGCTGTGTATTTTATATGCACATAGCATCTCAAATTCAGACATGTAGCTAGTGGCTACCATATTAACCAGGGAAGATTTAACCCATGCGTAATAAATATGTACTCAAAGAATGCTCAATATAAGTCTGTTGAATAAATAAATGGATGAATGAATAGACATGGGGAATTGTTGATTTGCATTTTAGAAAGATCCAATTCAACTTTATGGAACCTTTAAAGGTCAATTTGTAAAGAAGTCAAAGTGGCTATTTTTAAAAAGAGCATCTATAAGGAATGGAATATGGCACCAAGTAGGAAGACCTTTGGCTTACCTTCTACTCTGAATACAACTAAATAACTATCAAATCATTCTACATACCCCCAGATATTGACCTGAAGTCTGTCAGAAAAAAACACACAACCAAAGAAAGACAAAAGGCCACATCAAAGAAAACAGGAATGTGGAGAGGTGGTTTGGAACAGAAGTGGATGGTAGTAGGCCACTATGGTGGGGAGGGAGTCACAGTTGCTGAGAAGGTGAGAAACAGACTAGAACAGAGTGAAGTGCACAAGGAAAATGAATCCCTATAGCAATTTGTTTGGAAAATGAGAGGAGCCAAATTCCATGAGTTCTTATAACAAGCAGGGCTCAGAGCATGGAATTTTATGTCAGCAGGCTTGCTGCTCTTGGACAGAAGGCAGGTCAAATAGCTCACATACACATAGTGTAACAACAGCCATCTGAAGAGCACCTGGAGCACAAAGTGGGGAGAGTATTTGCTCATTTGGAGCCTGTCCCAGAGAGGCAGCATTCCTAGGAAGACACCACCAGGAACAAGGAACTGGCATTTCCCTCCCCTGTCCCTCAATACAGGGCCACCTGTAGGAACCAGCACAGTTCCAATGCTCACTACCCAATTTGCTTATACTAAGCCCCACTCCCTGCATATGGTGGAATTGCCCTTCCCAGTTATGTTTGATTCAGTCCCAGCATGATGGATCCCCCTCTCCCAGAAGATCAGTTCAAACCCTGCCCACACATCCCCTGACCTGGGAGTTTGGCAGGACCTCGGTTTCAGTGGCAGTGGTGACAGGTCTCATTTCATAAGCAGACCAGAACACACCTAATTAAAACTTGCCACATTCAGGCCAAGGACAAAACACTGCCCACAACAGGCAAAGAAAGCCTCTGTATGCAATGGTCTGAAGGATAAAATGGCCAGGACAAAACAGCAGAGCACATACAGCACATATTGGAGACACTCTTGGAAGCAGTAGGCCCTGGGGAAGAGGGCTACTACATGGCAAAGCATTATAGGACCTCTTCTTCATAAGATCATTACTCTCAAAATTAGGAGATGTAGCTGACTTTCCCAACACAGAGAAACAGGCACAGAGATGTACACAAAATGAGAAGACTGAAATTTATCCTACATGACACAACAGAACAAGGCCACAGTCACATATCTAAGCAAAACAGACATAAGAAACATGCCTGATGGAGTATTTAAAGCACTGATCATAAGAATACTCACTAGACTTGACAGAAGAGTAGAAGACATGAGTGAGACCATTAACATGGAGATTTAAAAAAAAGAACCAATCAGATATGAAGATTGCAATAAATAAGACTAGAAGCATGCATGATGCAATGAAGAGCAGGCTAGAAGAAGCAGAGGAACAAAGTGATGTTCTACAAGGCAGAATAATGGATGGCAATCTGTTGAACAAAAGAGAGAAAAAAAGACTTATGCAAAACAAGAATAGATTTATGGAACTCAGTGACACCATCAAACATAGTAACAATATAATAGAAGAGTTCCAGAAGAAAAAGAGAGAGAGAAGGAACAAGAAAATTTATTTGGGGAAATAATAGCTGAAAATTTCCTTAATCTGGGAAAAAGAAACAGTACCCAGATACAGAAAGCATAGAGAACCCCCAGGAAAATCAACATAACAAATCTGCACCAAGACATATTGTAATTAAACTTGCAAAAATATAGTGAAAAAGAAACAATTTCTAAAGCAGCAATACAAAAGACAACAAAAATATACAGGGGAAACCCCATAAGGCTATCAGTTCATTTTTTAGCAGAAACTTTCCAAGCCAGAAGACAGCAGCACAATATATTCAAAGTGCTGAATGGGAAAACTCTGCAACTAAGAATACTCTATCCAGCAAGCTATCACTCAGAATAGAAGGAGAGATGACAAGTTTTAAAAAACAAAAAACAAAAAAATCTAAAGGACTCCAGGACCACTAAACTAGCTCTGAAAGAAACACTAAAGGGAATTCTTTGAGTGGAAAAAAGAATCCAAAGGTGATAGTATAAAGGTAGGAAACACACACAAAAAAAGTAAAAATGATTATTTCTGCAAAAATTCAGTCCAGGAAGTCACAAAATAAAAGGATGTAAAATATAGCATATACATAAAACATGAGCAGGAGAGGAGTAAAGAATGGGTTTAAACTTAACAATCAACTTAATATAGACTGCCATATGCAGAAGAGGTTATATATAAACGCAATAGTAACCATATGTCAACACCACTAAGAAATAGCCAAAGAATAAAGATAAAGAAATCTAAATATATCACAAAGGAAATCAGCAAGGCACGAAAGGATCAGAGAAAATCTTCAGAAACAACCAGAAAACAAACAATAAAATGATAATAAACAAGTATCTGTCAATGATTATTTTGAATATAAAGGGACTAAATATTCCAGTCAAAAGACATAGGTTGACAGAATGGATAAAAAAACAAAACCCCTCTATATGCTGCTTACAAGACACTAGTCTCAAAGAGTTCAGCAGATTGAAAGTAGGGGGTTGGAGAAATATTTATCATGCAAAGGGGTGTCAAAAGAAAGCCAGGATAGAAATACTTATATCAGACAAAATAGAGTTTAAAACAAAGACTATATGAGAAACTAAAAAGATACTATATATCATAATTAAAGGGACAATCAAACAAGAAGACATTACAATCATCCAACATGGGAGGACCCAAATACATAATAGTTAATAAAAAACATCAAGGAACTAATTGATAATAATACAATAATAGTAGAGGCTTTTAACACCCCATTTACAACAATGGACAGACTCTCTAAATCGAACATCAATAACGAAGCAATGGCTTTAAAAGACACACTAAACCAGATGGACAGAACAGACATATTCAGAAAATTCTATCCTAAAGTAGCAGAATACACATTTTTTTCCAAATGCACAAGGAGCAGTGCAGTTTGGATCACATTTTAGGCCACAAAAATAAGCCTCAACAAATTCAGGAAGATCAAAGTCATGTCATGCATCTTTTGTGACCATAATCCTATGAAACTATAAGTCAATCATAAGAAAAAACCTGGGAAGACCAAAATTACATGAAAGATAAATAACATGTGACTCAACAACAAATGGGTCAAATAGGAAATAAAAGAAGAAATAAAAAATGTGTGGAAAAAAAAAAGAAAATTAAAGCACAATGTTCCAGAACCTTTGGGATGCAGCAAAAGCAGCTCTAAGAAGGAAGTTTATAGCAATACAGGCCAGCAAGAAAAATACCAAATAAACAATCTAAACTTACACATAAAGGAGCTAAAAAAGAAAAACAATAAAATCTAAAACCAGCAGAAGGAAAAAACTAATAAAGAGTAGAGCAGAATAAATGATTTAGAAACTAGAAAAGCAATAAGCCAATCAAGCCAATCAATAATACCAGGAGCCGTTCCTTTGAAGAAATCAATAAAATTTATAAATCTCTATCCAGACTTATCAAGAAAAAAAGAGAAAGGACTTAAATAAATAAAATCACAAAAGAGAAAAGAAGTAACCAACACCAAAGAAATAGAATTATAAGACCATATAAGGAAAAACTATATGTCAACAAACTAGACAACCTATAAGAAATGGTAAATTCCTAGAAACATATAAACTACCAAAACTGAAACAGGAAGAAAGAGAAAATATGAACACACTGATTACCAGCAAAGAAATTGAATCAGTAATCAAAAATTTCCTAACAAGCTAAAGTCCAGGACCAGATGGCTTCAAAGACAAAGTCTATACAACATTTAAAGAAGAGTTAATACCTATTCTTCTCAAACTACACCAAAAAACAGGAAAGGAAGGAAAACTTCCAAATTCATTCTATGAGACCAGCATTACCCTGGTACCAAAACAAGATAAAGATACCACTAAAAAAGAGAATTATAGACCAATATCTCTGATGAACATAGAGGAGAAAATCCTCAAAATACTAGTAAACCAAATCTACAATGCATTAAAAACATCATTCACCACAATTAAGTGGGACTTATTCATGAGTTGCAAGAGTGGCTCAATATTTGAAAATCAATCAATATGATATAGCACATCAATAAGATAAAGGATGAGAACCATTTGATCCTCTCAATACATGCAGAAGAAGCATTTGAAGCATTTGACAAAGTACAACATCCATTCATGATAAAAAAAAAAGCAACTCAACAAAGTAGGTTTTGAGGGAACATACCTCAGCATAATAAAGCCCACATATGAAAAAGCCACAGCTAGCATTATCCTCAATGGGGAAAACCTGAGAGCCTTTACCCTAAGGTCAGGAACAAGACAAGAATGTCTATTCTCACCAGTTTTATTCAACATAGTACTGGAAGACGTAGCCACAGCAATCAGACAACACAAAGGAATAAAAGGCATCCAAATATGCAAGGGAGAAGTAAAACTTTCACTATTTACAGTTGCCATGATACTCTATACAGAAAACCCAAAGGACTCTAACAAAAAACCTGCTACAACTGATTTTAAAAAATCAGTAAAGAAATTCACAGGATACAAAGTCAATGTACAGAAGTCTGTTGCATTTCTATACACCAATAATGAAGCAACAGAAAGAGGAATTAAGAAGTCAATCCTATTTACTACTATACCAAAAACACTAAGATACCTAGGGATAAATATAACCAAAGATATGAAAGACTTGTGATCTCAAAACTATAAAACGTGATGAAAGCAGTTCAAGATGACACAAAGAAATGGAAAGACTGGTCAAGGACTGGAAGAACAAATACTGTTAAAATGTCTTTACTACCAAAGCAATCTACACATTTAATGTAGTCCCTATCCAAATACCTACAGAAATTCTCACAGAACTGGAATAAAAAGTCTTAAAATTTGTATGGAACCACAAAAGATCCTGAATAGCCAAAGCAATTCTGAAAAAGAGAAGCAGAGCTGGAGGCATTATAATCTAGACTTCAAGTTATACTGCAAAGCTATAGCAATTAAAATGGTATGGTGATACTGGCACAGAATGGAAAACCCAGAAATGGACCCACAATTACATGGTCAATTAATCTTTGACAAAGCAAGAAAGAATATCCAATGGGAAAAAGTCTCCAACAAATAGTGTTGGGCAAACTGACAGCAGCATACAAAAGAATGAAACTGAACCAGTTTCTTTGATCATACACAAAAATAGGCCCAAAATGGGTCAAAGCCTTAAATGTGAGATCTGAAACCATCAAAATCCTAGAAGAGAACAGAGGCGGTAATCCCTTTGACATCAGCCATAGCAACTTCTTTCTAGATATCTCCTGAGGCAAGAGAAACAAAAGCAAAATCAGCTACTGGGACTTCATCAAAATAAAAATCTTCTGCACAGCAAAGGAAACAATCAACAAAACTCAAAGGTAACCTATGGAATGGGAAAAAAATATTTGACATATCTAATAAAAGGGTTAGCATTCCGCAAGTAAGTGAAACCATGCGATACTTGACTTTCTCTTCTTGGCTTATTTCACTCAGGGTAAACTGGAGGACAGTGGGAGAAGGAAAGTAAATGGGAACTAGGGTAATCTAGGGAGGGAAATGAAACAACAGAGACTTTGGACACAGAAACAAACTGAGGGACTTGGAGGGAGGGGGGTGGAGGGATGGGAGAGCCTGGTGGTGGGTACTGGGGACACGTAAAGCGTGGAGCACTGGGTGTGGGGAATGGGGAATGAATCTTAGAACACTGGGAAAAAAAATTTTAGTAACAATAAAAAAAATAAAATAAAATAAAACAAAACAAAATAAAATAAAATAAGAAAAAAAAGGGTTAGCATTCAAAATATGTAAAGAACTTATAAAGCTCAATACCCAAAAAATGAATAATCCAATTTAAAAATGGGCCAAAGATACAAATAGATATTTTTCTAAAGAAGATATGCAGATGGCTAACAGACATATGAAAAGATGTTCAACATCACTGATTATCAGGGAAATATAAATCATAAATACAAAGAGATATCTTCTCCCATCTGTCAGAATGGCTAAAATCAACAACACAAGATCCTTTGTATTTCTGTAGATTCAGTTGCAAACTGTTCTTGCATTTCTAATTTTATTTATTTGAATCCTCTTTTTTATTTGGTTAATCTATCTTAAGGCTTATCTATTTCATTTATCTTCTCAAAAAAAAAGCTAGCTTTTCATTTCATTGACGTTTCCTATTGTCTTTTTATTCTCTATGTCATTTATTTCTGCTCTAGTCTTTGTTATATTCTTTTACCAACTTTGGGCTTATTTGCTCTTTTTCTAATCCTTGAGGTGTTAACTTAGGCTGTTTATTCAAGATCTTTCCTTTTTCTTAAAGTTGGCTATTCTCACTTATCAACTATCCTCTTAGAACTGTTTTTGCAGCATCCCGTAAGATTTGGCACATTATATTTCCATTTACTTACATTTATCTAAAGATATTTTTTACTTTTGATTTCCTCTTTGACCCATTGATTGTTCAGGTTCATGTTGTTTAGTCTCAACGTATTTGTGATGTTTCCAATTCTAGAATCATATTCTTGTGGTTATAAAATTTCTTAATATGATTTCACTCTTCTTAAATTTATTAGACTAGCTCTATGGCCTAACATTATGATCAATCCTGGAGAATGTTCCCAGTTCACTTAAGACGAATACATACTGTGCTGCTGTTGGATGGAATGTTGTATAAATGTCTGCTAAGTACATCTGATCTAACATGTCATTTAACTCCAAAATTTTCTTATTGATTTTCTATGTGGATGATCTATTCATCATCAAAAATGGGTTATGGAAGACTCCTACTATTATGTACAGTTGTGTGTTTGTCCCTTTACATTTGTTACTATTTTTTTATATATTTATGGGCCCCTCTCTTGGGTGCATAAATATTTACAAATGTTATATCATCTTGATGAATTGATCCCTTTGTTATTATAATAATTACCTTTTTTGTCTCTTGTTACAGTATGGCTTAAAGTCTATTTAGTCTGACATGTTAGTGACTCCTGATTTCTTTTGCTTTCC
Source organism: Spilogale gracilis (assembly GCA_004023965.1). Lineage (NCBI taxonomy): Eukaryota > Metazoa > Chordata > Mammalia > Carnivora > Mephitidae > Spilogale > Spilogale gracilis. The sequence goes on along the minus strand of PITA01005186.1, from coordinate 8,403 downwards.
ATTTGCTGGACTATCTTTTTCATCCCTTCACTTCCGGTCTAAGCGCATCAAAGCTGAAGTGAGTCTCCTTAGGAAGCATATAGTTGGGTCTTGTTTTTTGTTTGCTTTGTTTTTGTTCACTGGTCCATCTATACCTTTTGAATCAAGAACGTAGTCTACTTTCCTTTAAAGTAATTATTGGGGCTCCTGGGTGACTCAGAGGGTTAAGTATCTGCCTTCGGCTCAGGTCATGATCTCAGGGTCCTGGGATTGAGTCCCACTTCAGGCTCTCTGCTCAGCAGGAAGCCTGCTTCGCCCTCTTTCTCTGCCTGCCTCTCTGCCTATTTGTGATCTCCCTCTCTCTCAAATAAATAAATAAAATCTTTAAAGTAATTATCAATAGTCAGTATGGAGTTACTGTTGCCCTTCTGTTATTTGGTTATTGATGGTTCTGATTCCTTTTTTTTCTTGCTCTCTTTGTTTGTGATCTGTTAAGTTTCTGTATAGTACATTTTGATTCCATTATCTTTTGCATATCTACTATCTACTGTAGGTTTTTGCTTTGTGATTACCATGAGACTTACATAAAACCTCATTTATAGCAGTCTACTTTAAGACAAAAACTTAATTCAAAGGCACACGAAAGGCCTATGTTTTTAGCCTTCTTCCTCATATTTTATGTTTTCAATTTCGTAATTTACATATTTTACCTTATTTATCAATTAAACAATCACTGTAGTTGTATTTATCCTTAGTATTTAGTCATTTATTTTAATTAATTAATTAATTTGTCAGAGAGAGAGAGAGAGAGAGAGAGAATGCACAATGGGGAGGAGCAGAGTGAGAGGGAGAAGCAGACTCCCTACTAAGCTGGGAGTCTGGTGCTGCACTGGATCCCAGGACCCAGGGATCATGACCTAAGCCAAAAGCAGATGTTTAACTAAGCCACCCAGGTGCCCCTACTCATTTAACCTCATACTTAAAATTATAACTGATTTATCCACCATCACTATAACATCAGAGTATTCTGAATTTAACTATCTATCTACACTTACCAGTGAGTTTTATGCTTTCATATGGTTTTCTGTTACTTAATAGTGTAACTGAATTTCAACTTAAAGACCCTTTTTAACATTTCTTGTAATGTTGCTGTAGTGATGATGGAACTCTTCAGCTTTGCCTTGTCTGAAAAACTTTATCTCTCCTTCAATTCTGAAAACAACTTTGCCAGGTCTATTATTCTTGGTTGTTGTGTTGCTGTTGTTATTATGGTTGTTGTTTTCCCCAGCATATTGAATAGATCATCCTACTTCCTTTTGTCCTACGAAGTTTCTGCTGCAAAATTCACTGATAATCTTATTGGGGTTCTCTTGTATAACAAGTTGTTTTTATCTTGTTGCTTGTAAGATTCTCCGTGTCCTTGTATAACAAGTTGTTTTTTTCTTGTTGCTTGTAAGATTCTCCTTGTCCTTAATCTTTGTCAATTTAATTATAATGAGAAGTCTCTTTTGTTTTGTCTCATATAGAACTCTCTATTTGTCTCATATAGAACTCTCAGCATGTATTAGTACTTCATCCTGTTTTAGGGATGATTAATATTCTATTGTATGGATATACTACATGCTGTTTATCCACATATGGGCATTTAGATTATTTGATAAATCTGAATATGTTTCTTTCTCCAGGTTAGGGAATTTTTTTGCCATTATTTATTGGAATAACTTTCTGCCCCTTTCTTTCTCTTCTCCTTCTGGGACCACTATAATGCAAATGTTGCCCCACCTGATGGTGTCTCATAACTCCCTTAAGTTAATTTCTCTCTTTGCCATTCCATTTTTCTTTGTGCTCCTTTCACTAGATGAATTCCATTGCTCTATCTTTGAGTTCACTGATCCTTTCTTTGACTTGATTTTCGTCCCCATACTAAACCTATTAAATTTTTTGTTCAATTATTTTATTCTTCAGTTCTGTGATTTCTCTTTAGCATTTTTAAAATATTTTCTATCTCTTTGATCAAATTGTCACTTTGCTCATGAATTTCTCTCCTGAACTTAGTGAGCATCTTTATGAGTCTTATTTTGGATTCACTATCAGGTAAATCATTTATCTCTGTTTCATTGAGATCTATTTCTGGAGTTTTAGCTTTCTGCCCTTTTTTGAATATCTTCCTCATTTCTTCATTTTCCTTGACTATCTGTATTGGTTTCTGCACATTAGATAAGATATCCACCCCTCCTAGTCTCAACAGAGTGGTGTCAAGTAGGAGACAAGGCTCATCAATCTGCCTAGCCCATGCTCTTCATTGTATCTCAAACCTCAGTGACTATCTTTGTTCTTAGTGGCTCTCCTTCAATGAGGGTATACAAAGAAACAACAGTGTCCAATGGTGAGGATCATGGTCAGCAACTTGTGTGGACCAGTCTGAAGTGGACACTTAACAAGAGAAGTATGTTGTTAGCTTCTTTCCAGGGAGAAACTGAGAGGTGGGCATTTTTTGCTCACACCCTTTGTAATGGGCACAGGTGTATAGCCAGCCACAATGGGTGAGGTGATTTTCAGCCTGTTTAGAACTTCTTTGTTTGCTACAGTCCTGTGGGACTCCATTAACTACTAGAACCAAGTGGCCTTGGAAACCATCCTTTAGGTAGCAGCCAAAAAAGCCGGAGCATCAGATGGTTGTACAAGCTCCTTCCAGGAAAATCTGATGATATTGAGTGAGCTAGAGGGAGAGGAAGGGGAGATGTCTGCAGGGTTTCCTGGTCTCTGGAAAGAATTGCAGTGAGTCCTTAGATTCGCAGTACATTAGAAGCCTGACTCCCAGGTGCAGTTTTCCAAATATGTACATGAGCCCTATTCAGAGAGAGACTGGGATATGGGCATTTTTTCCTATGCCCTCCAGGATAAGTCGTGGGTAACAGCATAGTTAATGCTCCAACACCCACTAATAGCTGCTTCTTTGATTGCTATAGTCCTGTGATTTTCATGGATGCAAGCCCTGTTGGCTTTCAGAGCTACGTGTTTTGGGCCTGTCCTTCAGGTAGGAGTATTAAAAGTTGGAAATTAAGATGTAGGGTCTAAACCCTTCACTCCTCAGGGATAAGCTAGAGGTGTGGTTTACGGCAAGAGTATGTCAGCTTTTCCTATCATTCTCAATGTGTGCATTTCTCATCCACCTAATGTGTACGAATCACTCAGCTAGTTTCTCGATTTCTTTTAAAGTGAATTGCTCTATGTATAACTATTAATACAGCATGCCCATGGGAGGAGGGGGGAGGGGAGTTCAGGATTATGTTGCCATCTTTATAAACCACGTGTTTTGCTTTTTAACTGAGGTATAACTCACATACCATAAAATTAGCCCTTTTGAAGTATATAGCTTAATGGTTTTTAGCATATTCTCATCACCTCCTTCTAATTCTGGAACATTTTCATCCCCTCTGAAAGAAACTGCATCCATTAACAATCAGTACTTATCCCCTCTCCCTCTAGCCCATGGCAACCACTAATCTACTTTCTACTACCCTGGAATTGCTTACTGTAAACATCTCATATAAATAGATTCGTACAATAAATAGCCTTTTGGGTCTGGCTTCTTCCACTTGGCATAATGTTTTCAAGGCTTATCCATGTTTCAGCATGTATTAGTACTTCATCCTGTTTTAGGGATGATTAATATTCTATTGTATGGATATACTACATGTTGGTTATCCACGTATGGGCATTTGGATTATCGCCCCTTCTTGACTATTGTGGATACTGCTGCTATGAACATTTGTGTACATATTTTTGTGTGCATATACTTTTTCAATACTCTTGTACTTAGACCTAGAAGTAGAATTGTTGGGTTATTTGGTAATTATGTTGGGTGGACAACCACTAAACTCACTGGTACCTCAAAAAAAGACAGGGCAAAATAGGAATATTCTAAAAGCTTATAAATACCTGAATATGGGTAAAAAATAATATATTTATCTGTTGCAAGGGAATTTAATCAGCTTTCTCCCAAAAAATCTGAATTTCGCTTACATAAAAATTAGGAACATCCCATGAAGCTTCAGAAGAATACATTTTCAGTAAATAAATTTAAAAAGTCAATCACAACTAATAAACACAAAATTTATCATCTAAAGATAATATGTAAGACAGAACATAAATAAATGAAAATATTAGAAAAATGTATAAAATATGGATGCATAAGAGCTACTAAGAGAAATAAGAAAATGAAAACTAGATTTGGCCTTGTCTTTGCTGCTTAACTACATGACCTTGAATAAGTCTCCACGTTTGGTAACTATTCTTTTAAATGAGAGTATCTACTTCATAGCCTTTGGGGATGCCTCCAATTTTAAAATGAATTAATAAATATTAAGTATTATATGCATTTAAGTAAACATTAATAATGATAGAGATGACATAAATGAGATAGGCCATATCCTTCCTTAAAACAATCCCTGGGCATCTTGTCTGGTGAAGAGAGACCCAATTTCAGATCTATGAGAGAACTTGTTATGATCATATTGTCCTGCTATATCTGATAACTAAAGAAAGTCTAACTACTTCAGATTTAGAATGAGAAGATCTACTTATTAGCTATGGTGTCTTTAGATATGGGGTATAATGGCTCTGAACCTTGGTTTCTTAATCTATAAATTAAGGGGGAAACTGCCTTCCTACAACATAAGGAAGTGCTCATAGAACTATTGTTACTGGAAAAGCAAATATGGTAAGTCTGATGAAAGTATTTGTATTCTCCTCCCAGAACCTCAGATCCCAAGGAACTAGACCTAGGTAGGGGTTTAAGAGAATCAATTGGAATTAGCAACTGGTCCATAGAATTAAAAGCATGAAGTCAAGGGAAAATCAAGTGACAGGATCCAGAAATTTGGAACCAAGAACAAAAGAGGATAATGCAAATTAAACCCTCATATTGAAGAGTTGTACAAAAAGGCAGAACTGAAGCAAAAATAATACATTAGGACTGAGCAAAGAGATTAGAACACAGATGAGAAATAGAACCTGGAGAGATTCCCTGAGGGCTTAGAGCTCAGCAAGAAGATCTGTGTTAGCATCTGTGGCTTGTCCACTAGATTGGTAACAAGTCTATAGATAACAAGTACCTATATTAAAAACTTTAGGAAAGTGATTTATATAATTATAATTATTTCTACTATATGTTCTTTACTTAGGGACAGTGGCTGGATGGTTCTTGAATTCTAAACCAAAAGATTAAAGAAACGGAGGGTGTTTATCTAGTAAAAGAAATGTAAGTATCACAAGAACAATATACTCAGCACCAGGTCAATCCTTGAGTGATACCATTAGGTATCATGTTGTGTTTTACACAAGCAAAACCAAGATCAGTAAGGTGCAAATATAAGAAGGGAGCTGTCATTTTAATATCATGTATTATATAAAGACAAGAGGTGTTCCAAAAATGGAATAGTTTTCCCTGGAAGACAGTGGATTCCTCTTCTCTGAGAGCAGAAGTTGCACAACCATTGAGTAAAAATGTCAGATAAGGGAAGTTTTATTAATTCTGTAAGGACTTCTTAGGCCTGTTTGCAGATTCTATCAGGTTTTTACCTCAGTCTTGCATTTTCTAAGCTACCTAGTTCCTCTCACAAAGTACCCAAATTCTAATCCCCTCATCATTTGAGGGCTCTAGGCTACCTCTTCTCTATTTTTTTCCTTGCAGTCAAGCAACTCCAAAAAAATTCCAGATAGGATATTTCATATCATTACCAGTAGTATACATAGATATAATGGACATCTTTCTTTGCTTTCAGTCATACGTTGGGAAAAGTTCATATACCAGAAAATTGTTCACTAGCACCTACTCCCATTCCTTTAAGCCTCTTTTATAAATATGGATTTTTGCCCTGGGGAATTATTATATGAGTACATCACACAATATGTCATATACAATTTCATTATGACATAATGCATGAAAACCACCCAAAGTTATATAAACTGATTCTTTTTCTTTTTAAGATTTTATTTATTTATTTGACAGAGAGAGAGAGATCACACACAGACAGAGAGGCAGACAGAGAGAGAGAAGGAAGCAGGCTCCCCGCTGAGCAGAGAGCCCAATGCGGGCTTTGATCCCAGGACCCTGGGATCATGACCTGAGCTGAAGGCAGAGGCTTTAACCCACTGAGCCACCCAGGCACCCTATAAACTGATTCTTAAACAGGTATATGAATCAGAAGTAACCAGAGAAAATTTATATAGGAACCTATAAACAGGGACATCTGGGTGGCTAAGTCATTAAGTAGCTGCCTTCGGCTCAGATCATGATACCAGGGTCCTGGGATCAAGCCCCGCATTGGATTCCCTGCTTGGGGGGAAGTCTGCTTCTCCCTCTCCCACTCCCGCTACTTGTTTTCCCTCTCTCACTGGGATTCTCTTTGTCAAATAAATAAATAAAATCTTAAAAAAACTTATAAACAAATATATGTCTGAAACTCACTCTAGGAAACTCTGAAAGAGCTGATATTTAATGAGACAGAGCAAATGTATTTTTTTAGTTTCATAGGTGATTCTAATATACATACTGAATTAAGAAATACTGTGCAAGGGCACCTAGGTCCCTAATTTAAAAATCCTTATACCATATAGTGTGTGTGTGTGTGTGTGTGTGTGTGTGCGTGCGCGTGTGCACGCATGAGCGTGTTTGACTGTGTATTTATATCCTATAGTATATATTTATAAATTCTGTTTAAAATATGAAAAAGTTGGAGAAGTTTTTTTTTTATATATTCTGGTTTTATAATGAGGAAATGTATAATCATCACACAAAGTACACTGACTTTAGATGAAATATTAACTCTTTGTGGCTATCTTGAAATACTAATTTTTCCTTTGGAAGGAAAATTTTTACACTAGGTAACTTCATAAAGACTAGCAAACTCTATCCAGGTTGGCCTCCTTTTTATACTTAGAGAGACTAAAGCATAGAAGTGAAGTAACAGCTCAAAGTCATAAAATTAATAACAAAGAGGACATTTGAATCCCTGCACCTTGACTTCCATTCCAGGCGTATTCCATTATCTTACAATTTATTTGACAACAAATGAGAAGTACTACACACAGGTACTTTGGAAACTGGAGTTTCATCCTATGTGAATGTTTTCAGAGGCAGAATTTTAAGAAAAATAATATTCAAAGTTTGCCTTATTTGAATTTTCTCTAGGGATTGCTAATTAGATAATATATAAAGTATGCAATCCTAACTGAGAAAATTATATGAGCCAAACAGTGGTGTGCTGGTCAATGTTTAACAGCCTGTTCCCACAGAACAGAAGTCTGATTAGTGAAGATTGCTTATTTCCATGGTATAAATATTCCCACCATGAGCAATTTCAGACTATCAACATGATGCCAACCAGGAGGCCAAATTCCTTGAAATTTAAAAACCAGTTTCATAAGCTGATTACAAGCTGACTCTAGCACAGCACTGGAGCTAGTTTTTTGTTGTTGTTTTTTTTTTCCTCCAGACCTGAGGCTGACTTAAACATTTACTTGATAAAATTCAGGGGATTTCATTGGGAAATGCACTGAAGAGCTTTAAGAATAGACATATGGTTAGCCTGGATAATTATCATGAAATTAGAGTACTTTATCTAAACTGCATGTAAACAGTAGCTTTTTCTTGCAATTTCCCCTAGCCAAATATAAAAGAAATTATTAGGTCTTCACACACACCGTTCTCTTGACAGAAGTAATATTTAAGAGAGTCGAAACCAAGTGTAAGCCCCCTTTTGTGAGATCCACATGAAAGGAATAAGTTGTATCTGTCTCATTTTCCAGTTTTATTCTGCTCATAAAACACAACAAAATAGCTCTATCTCGCAAAGTCTGAATATTTCTTTCTCTCTACCTTGTAGAGATCAAAGAAAACTGAGGATAGATTAAAAACGTCTTTTGAAAAGAATATAGGCACTGAAATGCCAGACATCTATGTAGTAAGAGAACCATACAATTTGGTGGGCCTTTTTTCAGGTATAATTGAGCATTGCTTTTTACAATTGACATACTACTAAAATGATGTCCGTGTTACATTATGAGACATCAAGTTACACTTTAAATCCATAGTTCTATATTTTCTTTTTGATCTTAGGTTATCTTTGGAAATCTAATGAAAACTATGAAACTTTCTACAGAAAATGCAGAAAATTTTATTTGCAGAAAATTTATATAAAATGTTAAAGGATTGATAGGGCGCGGGTCAAGATGGCGGAAGGCCAGGTGACCGCATTTCAGGGAGTTCCCTGAAGAGAGCTGAATTCCAACAAAAAAACCACTACAAGACCACCGTGAACACCCATGAAACCAGCCTGAAATGTGATATTTCCCACTTCTGGACCGCCACGAGAGACAAAGAACATCGGCAAAAAGGTAGAAACAAATTGGAGGGTCTGG
>PITA01005185.1:92905-113854 GCA_004023965.1 Spilogale gracilis | reverse complement strand
AAAAATAAATAAAACTTGATATAACATGGTAAAGAGACAATATAAAATAGCAGGAATCGGGGCGCCTGGGTGGCTCAGTTGGTTAAGCGACTGCCTTCGGCTCAGGTCATGATCCCAGAGACCCAGGATCGAGTCCCATATCGGGCTCCCTGCTCAGCGGGAAGCCTGCTTCTCCCTCCCTCACTCCCCCTGCTTGTGTTCCCTCTCTGGCTGTGTTTCTCTCTGTCAAATAAATAAAATCTTTAAAAAATAATTAAAATAAAATAAAATAAAATAAAATAAAATAAAATAGCAGGAATAAACCAAACATGTCAGTAAACTCAATAAATGTTAATGTCTTAAAATCATGTCTAAAAGAGAAAGAACATCAGATATTGGATTAGGTTGAATATATGTACAAAATCCCCCAGTTTTATACTCTTTGTGTGAGAGCCAGCTTACACATGAAGACTGAAAATACAGGAATGGAAAAGACAATGTCAACAAAACAAAAATAGGGATTACAATATTAATATCAGAAAAAATATAGTTTAAGGCAAAAATAATAAATAGGTAAGAGTCATTTTTATGTCCATAAAAAGGCCATAATCTATCAAAAAACTGTAAGAAATCAACATAGTTATAAGCTTCTGTTCACAACAAAGCTTAAAATATATAATAATGCAAAACCAAAGATAATGTAAAATGCAAAATTGACAAATTGATCAGGAAATTGTTATATCTTACCTCAAATAATCATGGAAAAGAATATTCTAAAAATAAATTTAAAAATAAGAATAGAGTGACAGAACTCCATATTTAACAAAAATTCAAAATCTTTCCACAAACCCACGCAACATTTCAGAAATGTCACATGTTGGTCGAGAGGAGAAAGAAGAGGAGGAGTAGGAGATCTAGACATCATTGGTCCCAGGAGTTCAGCTAGAGGTTATCAAACTGGTCAGAACACCTACAGACTCAATAGGAGGTGGAAGAGAAGGTCAGCAATTCTAGAAATAGAAAAGTGACCACCTTCTGGAAGGCAGGATGTGCGGAGAAGTGAATTGGAGGCGACATCTGGGAGGACAGACTGTGGGGGGAGGGGCCAGCTCCCGGGCTGCAGTAGAGCCTTGAGAAGTCTGCTCCACTAAGGGATGTCGCCCCAGAGGCTAAGCAGGGGTGGAACCCTCGAGGGGACAGTGTGTTCTCAGGACCTCCGGGGTCACAGAAGAACCCGGGCTGCCTGACGGGGCAGAGCTCCCAGGGATTAGAGCAGGGAAACCGGCAGCAGAGATGGAGCCGAGGAGAGGCTCTCAGCTCGGGCTTACCTTAAACCCGGATCTGAGATGCATTCGGGCTGCAGCTCTTCGAGCAGGGACCCACAAGTGGCAGATCTGGGAAGAGCCCCTCCTTCCCCTACTGGGAGGGATGGTGCCTGAGTGCACTGCAGGAATCTGCTGGGTTTGGAGACTTCAAATGGTGCCATGAGCCAGAGATAGAAATGCTTGGTCACAGGACTGGGTGAGCACGGAGCGCAGCCAGAGACCCAGGAGATGGGTGTGATTGACTGATTTTCTCTGGGGGCAAATTGAGGAGTGGGGGCCAGGACTCTACGGCTCCTCTGGGTCGGAGACTGGGAGGGCCATCTTCATTCCTGTCCTCCAATGCTCTATGGAAAGTGTTCAGGGAAGGAAAGCTCCCGGAGAGCAACCTGAGCAGATTTCTTACCCTGTCCCCTGGCAAGGGCAGGGCAGTTCTGCCTCAGGCAAAGACATTTGAAAATCAATACATCAGGCCCCTCCCCAGAAGGTCAGTGAGAACTTCCAGCCAAGACCAAGTGCACCAAAAAATGAGACATGTGGAACCCGAGAGGTAAGGGGATGCACTACATAGAATTCATGGCTTTTTCCCATGATTCTTTAGTCTTTCCAAGTTGAATTTTTTTAATTTTATTTTTCTTACTCTGATTTTTAAGTTTTTTTCACTTTCCTATTTTAATTTTTTAAAACTATTTTATCGTTTCGATGCCTTTTAAAAAAATCTTTTTAAAGTTTCATTGTTTTAGTCATATTCTATCCCCTCATTGTATTTAAGCTTATTTTTGTATACATATAGGTTTTTCTTTCTTTAAAATTTTGGGATACAGTTTCTTCTAAAGATCAAAATATACCCTAAATCTAGCACATGGCTTTGTTCTAGTCTCCAGTCTCATCACATTCTGTCCTCTTTTCTTTTCTTTTTTCTTTTTTCAACCAACTTTATATCTTTTTATCTTATCCATTCTTTTTTTATAATCTTTTTAATTTTTCATCCTTACAGTCACATTCTATCCCTTCATCATGTATATCCTTATTTTTGTACATATATAAGTTTTTCTTTCTTTAAAATTTTGGGAGGCAGTTTCTTCTAACAGACCAAAATACACCCCAAATCAAGTGTATGGCTCTGTTCTATTCACCAGTCTAATCATCTATATATAGAGAGACAGAAAGATAGATATAGATATAGATATAGATATAGATATAGATATAGATATAGATATAGCTATAGATATAGATTTTTTTATTTCCTTTCTTTTCTCCCCAGTTTTGGGTCTCTTCTGATTTGGTTAGTGTATATTTTACTGGGGTCATTGCTACCCTATTAGTATTTTGGTCTCTCATTCATCTATTGTTATTTTGATAAAATGACAAGGTAGAAAATCTCACCCCAAAAAAACAAAAAAAGGAACAAGACACAGTACTGACAGCTGGGGACCTAATCAATAGGAACATTAGTAATATGTCAGAACTAAACTTCAGAATGACAATTATCAAGGTGTTAGCTGGGCTTGAATAGAGCATGAAAGATATTAGAGAATCCCCTTCTGGAGAAATAAAAATCCCTTTCTGGAGAAATAAAAGAACTAAAAATTAACCAAGTTGAGGTAAAAAAAAAAGCTACTAATGAAGTGCAATAAAAAATGGATGCTCTTACTCCTAGGATAAATGAGGCAGAAGAGAGAATTAGTGATATAGAAGATGAAATCATGGAAAATAAAGAAATTGAGAAAAAGAGAGACAAACAGCTACTGAACCATGAGGAGAGAATTTGAGAGATAAGTGATACCATAAGATGAAACAATACTAGAATAATTGGGATCCCAGAAGAAGAGAGAGGGGATCAGAAGGTATATTGAAGCAAATTATAGCAGAGAAGTCCCCTAATTTGGCGAAGGGAACAAGCATCAAAACCCAGGAGACACAGAGAACCCACCTTCAAAGTCAGTAAAAATAGGTCCAAACCCCATCCTCTAATAGTAAAACTTACCAGTCTCAGTGACAAAAAGAAAATCCTGAAAGCAGCTCTAGAGAAGGGATCTGTAACATACAATGGCAGAAATATTAGATTGGCAGCAGACCTATCCAAGAGACCTGGCAGGCCAGAAAGAACAAGCATGATATATTCGGAGTACTAAATGAGAAAAATATATAGCCAAGAATACTATATCCAGCTAATCTGTCATTAAAAATAGTAGGAGAGATAACAAGCTTCCAGGACAAACAGAAACTAAAAGAAATGGCAAACATCAAACCTACAGGAAATATTGAAATGGGTCCTCTAAGCAAAGAAATAACCTAAAAGTAACAGACCAGAAAAGAACAGAGAGAAAATACAGTAACAGTCACCTTATAGGCAATACAATGGCACTAAATTCATATCTTTCAATAGCTACCCTGAATGTAAATGGGTTAAATGTCCCAATCAAAAGACACAGGGTATCAGAATGGATAAAAAGCAAGACCCATCAACATGCTGTCTCCAAGAAACTCATTTTAGACCCAAAGACCTCCAGATTTAAAGTGAGGGGGTGCAAAACAATTTACCACACTAATGGACATCAAAAGAACAGTGGGGTGGCAATCCTTTTAACTGAAAAATTAGATTTTAAGCAAAAGACTATAATAAGAGATGAGGAAGGACACTATATCATACTTAAAGGGTCTGTCCAACAAGAAGACCTGTCTAACAATTTTAAATATCATACTTAAAGGGTCTGTCCAACAAGAAGGTCTGTCTAACAATTTTAAATATCTATGCCCCTAACATGGGAACAGTCAATTATATAAACCAATTAATAGGTAAATCAAAGAAACATATGGACAACAATACAATAATAATAGTAGACTTTAACACCCCCTCACTGAAATGGACAGATCATCTAAGGAAAAGATCAACATGGAGATTATGGCTTAAAATGACACACTGGACCATATGGACTCCACAGATATATTCAGAACATTCCACCCCAAAGCAACAAATGCACATTCTTCTCTAGTGCACATGGAACATTCTCCAGAATAGATCACATCCTGGGTCACAAATCAGGTCTCAAGTGGTACCAAAAGATTGGGGTCATCCCCTGAAGATTTTCAGACCATAAGGCTTTGAAACTAGAACTTAATCAAAAGAAGAAAGTGGGAAAGAACTCAAATACATGGAGGCTAAAGACTATCCTACTAAAGAATGAATGGGTCAACCAGTAATTAAAAAAGAAGAACTTAAAAAATCATAGAAACAAATGAAAATGAAAACACAACTGTTCAAAATCTTTGGGACACAGCAAAGGTGGTCCTGCGAGGAAAGTAGATAGCAATACAAGCTTTTCATAAGAAATGAGAAAGGTCTCAAGTACACAGCCTAACTCTATACTTAAAGGATCTGGAGAAAGAAAAGCAAAGAAAGCCTAAAACCAGCAGGAGAAGAATAAAAATCAGATAGAAATCAATGAAATAGAAACCATAAGAAGAGCAGAGCAAATCAATAAAACTAGGAGGTGGTTCATTGAAAGAATTAACAAGATTGATAAGCCCCTGGCCAGACTTCTCAAAAAAAAAGAGAAAAGACCCAAATTAATAAAATCATGAATGAAAGAGGAGTGATCACAACCAACACCAAAGAAATACAAACAATGATAATAACATATCATGAGCAACTATATGCCAGCAAATTTGACAATCTGGAAGAAATGGATACATTCCTAGAGACATATAAACTACCAAAAATGAACCAGGAAGAAATAGAAAACCTGAAAAGTCCCATAACCAGTAAGGAGACTGAAACAGTCATCAAAAGTGTCCAAAAAACAAGAACCCAGGGCCAGATGGCTTCCCAAGCATTTTAAGAATTAACACCTATTCTTTTGAAACTCTCCAAAAAATAGAAATGCAAGGAAAAATTCCAAACTCATTTTATGAGGCCAGCATTACCTTGGTCCAAAAACCAGACAAAGACCTCATCAAAAAGGAGAATCACAGAGCAATATCCTTGATGAGCACGGATGCAAAAATTCTCACCAAAATACTAGCCAATAGGATCCAACAGTACGTTAAAAGGGTCATCCACCAGGACCAGGTGGTATTTATTCCTGGGCTGCAAGCTTGGTTCAATATCTGCAAATCAGTCAATGTGATACAGCACATTCATAAAAGAAAGAACAAGAATCATATGATTCTCTCAATAGATGCTGAAAAAGCATTTGACAAAGTACAGCAATGTTTCTTGATCAAAACTCTTCACAGTGTAGGGATAGAGGGTACATACCTCAGTATCATAAAAGCCATCTATTAAAAAACCCACAGGGAATATCATTCTCAATGGGGAAAAACTGAGAGCTTTTCCACTAAGGTTGGAACACGGCAGAACTGTACACTATCACCACTGCTATTCAACATAGTACTAGAAGTCCTTGCCTCAGCAATCAGACAACAAAAAGAAATAAAAGGCATCTGAATTGGCAATGAAGAAGTCAATTTCTCACTCTCTGTAGATGATATGATACTTTATGTGGAAAACCCAAAGACTCCACTCCAAAACTGTTAGAACTCATACAGGAATTCAGTAAAGTGTCAGGATATAAAATAAGTGCACAGAAATCAATTGCATTTCTATACACCAACAGCAAGACAGAAGAAAGAGAAATTAAGGAGTTGATCCCATTTACAATTGCACCCAAAACCATAGGATACCTAGGAATAAACCTAACCAAAGAGGCAAAGAATCTGTACTCAGAAAACTATAAAGTACTCATGAAAGAAAGTGAGGAAGACACAAAGAAATTGAAAAATGTCCCATGCCTATGGACTGGAAGAAGAACTATTGTGAAAATGTCTATGCTACCTAAAGCAATCTACACATTTAATGCAAGCCCTATCAAAATGCCATCCATTTTTTTCAAAGAAATGGAACAAATAATCCTAAAATTTATATGGAACCAGAAAAGACCCTGGATAGCCATAGGAATGTTGAAAAAGAAAACCAAAGTTGGCAGCATCACAGTTCCAGACTCCAAGCTCTATTACAAAGCTGTGATCATCAAGATAGTATGGTACTGGCACAAAAACAGACACACAGATCAATGGAACAGAATAAAGAGCCCAGAAATGGATCCTCAACTCTGTGGTCAACTCATTTGAGAGGTGGGGGGTCATGGGTGGTAGGGAGGGAAAAAAATGAAACAAGATGGGACCAGGGAGGGAGACAAACCATAAGAGACTCTTATCTCAGGAAACAAACTGAGAGTTTCTGGGGAGTTGGGGATGGGGGATAGGGTGGCTAGATTATGGAAAAAATAAAAATTAATTTTAAAAAGGGGAAAAAAGAAAATTTTTTATGTAGTCAAAAAAAAGTCACATGTTCTAGGCCGCACATACAAAAATAAATTCCCAAACACAGAAGTCATATTACACACATGTTCAAATTAAAAACAATAACAAAGTGATAGAAAACATAATTTCCAGAAAGTGGCCAAGACAGTACTCAAAAGAAATTTTGTAATGGGAAATAGAACAAATAGAAAATGAATAGGTCTGAAAAAAACGAACCAAGCCTCCAATTCAGGAATCTGGGGGAGAGACATAAAAATAAACCTGAAGAAAATAGAAGGAAGGGATTAATAAAAATAATAGCAGAAGGGTGCCTGGGTGGCTCAGTCAGTTAAGTCTCTGACTTTTGATTTTGGGTAAGGTCATAATCTCAGGATCCTGGGCCTGAGACCCTTGTCAGGCTCTGAGCTCAGCATGGAGTCTGCTTGAGATTCTCTCTCTCCTTCTTTCTCTGTCCCTCCCCCTCACTCAGGTCTCTCTCCCTTTCTAAAATAAATAAACCTAAAAAAATACATAAATAACAGCAGAAACTAATTACATAGAACACCTCCTTCCCTTCCTTCTGAAGAAAAAAAAAGGATACAGAAAAGCTGGTTCTTTGAAAAGACCAAAAGAGAATAAATAAGTAAATTTGGCAATATGGTTAAGAATAAAGAAAATATAAACAAACAATATTAGGATTGAGGAAGGGGAAACAAATTCAGGTACAAAGGAGACTTAAAAATTAGAAGGGAACAGGGAATGACTTAATATTATTAAATTTAAAGATCTATGTTAAAATGAATGACTAGAAAAAAAGATCAGATATGGCTCAATGAAAGATTGAATAAAATAATAACCATAGCAGAGATTTTGAACAGTTACATTTTTTAAAAGAGCCCCAGTCAGTTTTACACTCATAGTTCACCAGACCTTCAAGGGAACAGATTACCTCTAGGTTTATAAACTGTCCCAGAGCACAGAAAACCCCTCAAGTTCTCTGAGACTGAAGCAGTGGTAGTAGAAACAGCACAGAGGAAAACAGAGGAAGAAGAGGAGCAGGAAGAGCAGACCCCAGACTTACTTGGGCATTCAATGAGATGGAGGAATGGGGGTGGTGGAAGGAGAGGAAGGAAGGGATGGAGGAAGAGGAAGAAGAGAAGAAAGAGCAGGAGTAAAAAGAAGAGGAGGGAGGACCAGGGGAGCTGGGGGTAGCAATAGATACCACCCACTATTACTATTACTACTACACTAATACCTACAGAAGATATAGGGCAATACCATTTATTAACATCAACATAAATATGTAAAAAAAGCTATTAGCAAAATGACCCTTACAGTATATTAACAATTCATGAAAGTACAACTAGAGTTTTTACTCCAATAATTCAAGAACCATTTAACAACAGCAAATCTGAAAATTCACTGTAATAGCATCTTCCAAGAGAATAACCATATTATATTGATAGTATCCGAAAATCACGTGATAAAACTCAACATTTCTTCCTAATTTACAAAACAATAAATGGCCTAACATTACATTTGATGGCAAAATACCAAAAGTATTTCTGAAGCTAGCAGTAAGAACTCTGTCCTGGAAGTTTTAGCCAATGTAAACAATGTGATATTTAAAAAAGAAAAATAAAACATGAGATTGACAAGGAATAGAGAAAACTGCCACAAATAGTAGCCAAAAATTAATATACATAAAAAATTCAAAGAATAAAATGTGAAACTGTTGGTGCTAATAAATGTGCAGGAAAAGGTTAAAAATCAATATACTGAAAATGATTGTTCTCTTATACACTATAAAAAATTATAAATTATCAGAGGAAATTTTTAAAACCCAGAAATAAATGTAATAACAAATGGGCAAGACCTATACGAAATAAAACACAAAACTTTATAGAAGGGCATAAAATAAAACCTAAAAAAAATGAAGAGACATACCATGTTCATAGATGGAAAGATCTTACTGTAAATTAATCTACCAATTCAAGTCAACTTGTCAGTGTGATCAAATCTAGCAAGAGAAATCTAAAATTTATCTGAAAAAATGTGATAATTGTCAAGCAAGTTTTGCAAAAGGAAAATAAAGAGACAGCATGCACACTATCAAATCAAAATATAGTCAAATAATATGATTAAAATAGTGGGAAGTTCACAAGAGTAGATAAGTAAGTCAATGGGCCAGAGAAAACCACCAAAGGGACACATGATTTCAATAAAGGTGAATCAGATACATAGTGAAATAATAAGTGGATCAGTAAATCTGTTTACTGATACAATTAATCTAAAATAAATTGTGTTGGGACAATAGGTCATCATTTAGAAAAATACTTCACACAAAATGTTTCACACAAAATATTTTTAAGATTAAAAGGTTATTGGGGCACGTGGGTGACTCAGTCAGTTGAGTGTCTGACTCTTGGTTTCTACTCAGGTCATGATCTCAAGGGTCAGAGAATTAAGCCCCACTCAGCAGGGAGTCTATTTAAAGATTCTCTCCCTCTGCCCCTCTCCCTACTCTCTCTCTCTACTCTCTCTCCCTTCCTCTCTCTCTCAAATGAATAAATAAATCTAGAAAAATCCCTACAAGATCATTGATAAAATGTAGACTTTTTTCATCATTCTTAGAAGATTCCAACACCATTAATCAAAGATAGAAAAGTTTTTAAAGTTTTTCTGCCACAAAAAAACTGGACTTTAATACATAAAGACCTCCATGTAACTGGGCACAGAACAAATTACATGACAAATGTGTAAAAATACAAAGAGGGCATTTAAGAAGGAAGTCATATAAATAGAAAGTACCCCTTTGTGAAAATGCTAAGGAAAATTCACATAAAATTAAAATACTTCTGGTGTCTTGGGTTGCCAAAAGCTAGATCTTTAGTTCCACACTGTTGGCAATGATGTGAGAGAATGACCACTCTCACACACTATCTGTGGATATGTAAACTAGCACCCCCTTTAAAAAGAAAAGATAAGAAAAGAAAATCCATCCAGCTCCCCTATCTTGGCTATCATAAATAATATTGCAGTAAACATGGTAATGCATCTATCTTTTCAAATTCATGTTTTCTTATTCTTTGGGTGACTACACTTATTGTGGTGAGCCCTGAGCAATGTATAGAATTCTCAAATCACTATATTGTACACCTAAAACTAACCTAACATTGTATGTCAACTATACTTCAATAATAAAAATTTAAAAAAAAATAAAAGAATGCTAGATAGAGATACACTAATCTGCTGATAATCATTACCTCTCTGGAATGTACTGGGATCAGGGTAAAAGTGGGAGATATAAAGACAACCTTTACTCTTTATTCTCTATTTCTCTGATGTGACTTTTAAAACTGATTTTATTTGGGCACCTGGGTGGCTCAGTCATTAAGCGCCTGCCTTCAGCTCAGGTCATGATCACAGGGAGTCCCACTTTTGAGCCCCTGCTTGGCGGGAAGCCTGCTTCTCCCTCTCCCACTTTCCCTGCTTATATTCTCCTCTTGCTGTGTTTCTCTCTGTCAAATAAATAAATAAAATCTTTAAAACTTGTTTTATTTATATAAAAAGTTTTCTTATATATTCTTTGTATCAGTTGGAAAGTACAACTTTAAAATCTCCTTCATAATAGCAAATCATGAATATGTATATATGTGTGTAATTAATGTACGTATACAAAAATTGCCCCTGATAATATACATTAAAATACAATATTGATGGATTAAATATTTATACTTAAAAATAAGACCAGAAATACATGAGAATGTGAATTTAGGAGTATATTAATACAATAATGGGGTAGGAAATCATTTTCAAAACATGACACCAAAGACAGCGAAGGAATAGATTAAAAGATTTGATCACGTAAATCCCTTTATCTCATTTAAAAACACCATGAACAAAATTAAAAGGCAAGTGAAAAACTTGGAAGAAACTATTACAAGATATGTAAAAGACAAAGAGTTAATATCTTTGATGTATGAAGAGACCCTACAGTTCAAAAGAAACATTTAAATACTCAAAAGACACCACATGGAGGGCATAAACTAGTAACTCACCAGCGAAGAACTATAGACATTCCATTCAAGACACATAGAGAGAAACAGAGAGAAAAGATAGAGATTGGTAACCACATAAAATACAGATACACATCTATGTTAAGCTCAAGAAATGAAAAAGCAAAATGAGACCCTTTCCATATCAAATTGATATCACTTTGCTAAATAATACTCAGTATTGGTAGAATATAAGGAAAGGGGTGCGGTTATCATTTGTGTGTCTTGGGGAGGTAATAATGTGACATGATATGCCCAAAGGACAGGGCAATTTGGCAACAGATCTGTGAATGTGCACCTTCCTTTAACCAGCAAGGCCACATCTAGCAATCAAAGCTAAAGAAATAATTAAGAACATGTACAAAGATTTTGCTAAAATGATGTTCATCCAAGTGTGGTTAACAAAAGTACAACTAGATGGCTCTTCTTCCTTGCCTGTTGTCAAGGGCTGGGGGAAAATGGGGTGGGGACACAGGGATTCTGACGGAGAAAATGAAACCGGATGCTAACTGCATTAGGAAAGAGAGCTCCACACAATGAGGAGGTCCTGAGACCCTATTTCAGCAGAATAAGGTTGACAAATAATGCCAGCAAGGGATATCTCCCAGGGAGTCCTGCTACGGGCTGTTGATAAGAAGTAAACTCTCCAAGTTCAAGACCTCTTGTCTTTGTTATTCAAGCATTCATTCATTCATTCATTCATTCAGCAAGTATTTATTGAACAACTACTCTATGCAGACATCATTCTAGATGACAGAGTTGGATACACAGAATATTACAGATGGGTGGAGGGTTGGACAGATGGATGGTCAGATGGATGGATGGACAGATGATGAATAACAAAGAAAAAAAGCAGACTGCAACTCAGGAGTGAAGCCACCTGATGACCTTCCCTCTTTTCCTTCCTCTGTCCCTACCAGCATCCCTCTCAGCTGCTGAAATTAGCAGAGGAGTGAGAAGTTCCCAGCCCAATCAGTGGTCAAGAAGATTCTGATGGCCTTAGAAGTGGGTGACCTTTTAGCTCCAGGAAAAAGGGCCACAGCCTAGAAAAGGAATACAGAGGAAGCACTGGAGAGAATGAATGAAAGGATGAAGGTGTGATGGGATGGAGGTGGAAGGGAGCAGAAAATGGGGAGGACTGACTGCATGGGCGCACTTTGAATGGGATCCCATGCATTTGTCAAAAATGATACTGAAGGATGTGTCACGCCCCTGGGGACCCCCCAGAAAGCTGGTAGGGCAGTGCATGAAGAGGCCAGTACTGTATTTTCACCCTTTTCCCCAAAGTCTGGATGGTTTGGATTCAATCATTAGAAACCTGGGTGAAGAACAGAAGGGACTTCCTCTAGACATCTGTACACACAGGTGCAGGTACGCACGGACAAGTGCCTATGCACGAGTGAAGGGACATAGTCACCTTTGTCCTGTTCCTACCTCCAATCCATGCATGCACCTGAGACACCTTCAGAGGTGGTTAGGAGTTTGCCAAGGCAGACATTCCCAGTGTCCAGTAGGTCTGAGAAAACAATGCCACTAATTCCAAGATGGTCACTTTCCTTCCCAGAAAGGGAACTCCAATCACATTCTATGAGCCAAAGACAAAGAGCCTAGTCCCTACATAGAGAGAGAGAGAGAGAGAAAGAGAGAGCGAGGGAGAGTGAGAGGAAAAAAGAAGCACATCTAAATAGCCACCCCCAGGACTCAAATGAATAAATAAATCATAGTAGAGTTATACAATTGTTTTGCACTCATCAAAAAAGATGCAGAAGAATACATTAAATTAAGCCCTTGATTATAAAATGGCATGTGAAGTACAATCCCACTCTATATACAACAACAACAAAAGAAAACAAACGCGTAAAATCATCTGGAAGGATACACAGCAAAGAGTCAACATTGGTGATCACTAAGGGATGTCTATTTCCTTCTAGCTGCTCCTCTCTGTTTTGAGTTTTCAAAATAAGCCCGTCTGTAATGATAGACGAATTAGTCAAATATAAGTATATAGAAATGAGAAGAAAGAAAACACTCTTTTGTAGATTCTATGGGGAATCATAGAATGCATCTGCCACTCAAACAGGACAGGTTAGGTCAGGAAGGGGTGGATAAAGATGTTGGCTGCTTCCCTTCTATCCAGACACCTGCTGCAGGCTAGGCTAGTGATAAAGGGACAGTCACAAGAGAAGCCACAACTTCAACCAACACCAGATCCTTTCTCTTACAGGCAAGGCAGGTCTGACGTGATGGGGCCATAAAGCTTGCCAAAGCCCCTTCATCTTCATTGAGCTCCCCTTGGCTTATAGATCATTCTTGATAGCAAGATGTGGTCCCTGCTTTAAATGAGCACATTCATGACAGAGCCCGAATTCACTGGAGGCAGTCACGTAGTCATGGCACAGACATTTACCCAGGGTCATTGTGTCGGTTGCTGAGCTGTGCTGGCCCAGGTACATTGTTCAGTCCTTTCACGGAAAACTGGCCACCCACTTTCTCAGTGTGGAAACAGCTGGGAAATGGGCCCCAACCACCACCAGATGATCCAAGTTTCCTCAAGGCTCAGAGCTAAAAATATGTGTTTCCTATAGCCCTACAAATGAGCCTACCCCAAAGACCAGAGAGCTTCTCCATCATTCTGATGCCTCCTGGCTCAGGGCAAAGGGGTACAGATTTTCAAGAAAATACCATTCCAGAGGCCATCCCAGCCCCAGCAACCCAATGATGACTGGTGGCCCTGGCTTCTGCTGCCTGGACATTTCTTAATCCCAGAACTAGGTGATATTCTCCTGTCTCCCCTCTCCCTCCTTAGGTGGCTTCTCTCCCAGCACTCAGCAAACCTGGTCAGTTGTTCCCTTTCTTTGACATATCCACGAGGTTAAAATCCCCCTGCTAGATGTGTTTGTAGCTCTCCCATGTGCCCTGCCCATTGTGCATATTTCTCCTGCAGCCAAAGTAACTCCTGACAGAGATTCTCCAGGAATCTGAAGGAGGTGCTGCTTCTTGGATGGAGGGTATCCTCACATCCTCCGGTTTCCAGTAGGCAGGAAGCCCAGGGAAGAAACACGTTAGGTGCATCTTCTGATGACGCTGGTTCTGAAAATGTGCCTTCTAGACTAGACCACCATGTCCCAAGGCTGAAGACACCCGTTTCAGTGGTTCTGTGTCCTCCAAGAAGCTTTCTGGAAGGCAGTGGTCTGTGGGATCAGGAGCCTGTCCAGCCTGAGGTCAGGAGCTGGGACATGGTTTCTTGTAGTTGCTTTCAGTCCTGCACCCTTCAGAGTTCACATGCTAGAAAATCTCCAAGCTTTTCAGGGAGTGGTGCCGAGGATGACAGTAAGAAGGATCATAGCAAGGGCGACCAGCCACACTCCATGTGCACTTCCTACTGTTCTGAGCATCTTCACCTGGTTCTCACAGCAATTCTGTAAGACAATTTTACTATTACCAAGCCCATAATTGAGGGAATAGACATCGAGAGCTTAAATCGCTTGCCTAAAGTCAGCCATCTGATAAACGGAATTGTTGGAACTTTCTCTCTGTGCCATGCTTGCATCTACCCACTGAGCCCCCACTAACTCCAGTAGCCTTCAATGAATGCAGATGGAATTCCTGGGATGGTCCCTTCCATCCTGCCACAAGTAAGGAGCTTGCCTGCAGGTTTCCTCAGGGAGACTGGGATCTCCCGAACAGACCAGAAGCCCCCGGAGGACAGGACAGCCTCTTGGGTGCCCAGACCCATGTAAGCAGGGCTTCCGCAAGGCAGAGCTGACCTGAAGGCCATTCTCTGTGCTATTCCTCTTTGCAGGCTGACAACAAGGAACGTGGGAAAGAACGAACAGTACATCAAGGTAAGGAGATTTTAGATGAAGAACAGAAAAAGAAGAAGAAAGAAAGAAAGAAAGAAAGAAAGAAAGAAAGAAAGAAAGAAAGAAAGAAAGAAAGAAAGAACAAGCACATACCCTGGGCCAGTGGAGGGAAAAGCTATAAGGATTAAGTTGCCTGAATTCACCCTTAAATTCCCATGAATTCTGCAGCCAAGTGGAGATTCCATGTACACTAAGAAGCAGATGTTCATTGAGAGCATAGTAGGTGACCATCCTGTTCCTGGAGGCACCAGCAGGCTCCCATCACAGGCTGGGTGTGACCCTTGCCATCAGGAGAGCAGCACGAGGAGCCAGGGACAATCAGAGAGCAGCTGGACCCAGAACCAGGAGAAGGGCAGCCAACTCAGCAGCAGCCCCGGCAGGGGGAGAGAGCACGGAGTCTCCCCTCCAGGGCTGCAACTTCGAATTAGGCATGCATTTCACAAATTTCAAGGAAGTGGACAATAACTCACTTGAAGTGACACATGCTAACCTGGGACCGGCCCAAGAGCTGGGTCTGCAGCAGGAAGCAGAAGGAAGCACGTCTCCCTCCTGGACCTGACTGAAGACAGTCTTGATGACCCAATGTTGTAACCCTAAGAGTTTCCTCTCTGCTTGAGAAACAGAAAAAATAGAGAAACACATTCTTGCTCGTCCTTTGACCTTTGGCTCTCACTTTCCTTCTTGCAGCATTTTTGGGAAAGAGTTTGGGTTTTCAAAGGGCTGCCTTGTCTTCATTGCACATTTTCATGAAATGACGTCAAGAGGCGATTTCTTAAAAATATAGTCATGCCGGAAAACGCGGGCCCTCTGAATGAGCCCGGCTGTTCATCTATAATCACTCCCAACGTCTGAAATGTGCAGACCACATATGCTTCAGAGGCTGGGACTGACAATATGTTCTTGATGCCATTTTCAGCAACTGCCAGCAAGCATCTCGTAGTGCAGCTCGACAGCGAAGGTGCGTTCACCCGCCAAGGACCCCTTCCCCTCCTTTCCGTCCCTGAACGTGCACGGAGCTGTCGGCCTTCCTGCCAGAGGCCAGAGGATGGCAACACCAAGTGTAAACATTTATTCCTCGACTACAAGGAGAAGTCTGCTGTGTCAGGCCTGGGGTGCAGGCCTTACAATAAAGCCTTTGTCTCTGCAAACAGCAAAGGGGTGAGCCCTCCCCTCCAACCCGAGCTGTGGGAGGGCAGGTCAGTTTAAATCAAATCCTTAAAACGTTTTTAAAAAAGATTTTTTTAAAGTTCAAAACTTAAAAAACCACATGTGTGCACACACATGCACACGCATACACATTTTTTTTAATAGTAAGTAGAGCCAGTGAAATGATGACTTGGTATGCTTTGGGGAAAGGCAGTTTGAGAATGGTAACCTGAACAACCCCAATGGTTTGTGGGTTTTTTTGTAACACAAGAGACCACCAAGGGTTCCATGTGAGACAGAGGAATAGGAGATAGCTGGGACAGCGAGAACAGGTTGTTTTGAATAATCAGACACCCCACACACTTTAAGGATGAGCACTGCTTCCTCCTGAAAGGGTAAAACAAAATACTCTTCTAGCCATCCTGAGACTGCCTTAGAAGTATTATGCTGTTACAGATTTCAAAAGGTTAGCTTCAATGAACCTGACATCAGTATAACCCAAAATAACCCATTCAAGAGAAAAGTAAGAAATAATTGCTGTTTTCTCTTTTTTTCCCCCTCCGCTATATTGCTATAATGATTTTGCATAACAGATTGAACAAAGCGCTGTTGTGACAGGTGGTGGAATTCAGCTAGTAAGCACCGAGACAGGGTTCAATTTAGTTTGTGAATCCTTTAATTGTTGTGCAGCTAATTAAAGAAGGTTCTTTACACTCGCAAGTGTTTACCGTTGCTAGTATGCATACATGAAAAATTAAATTGTGCCTTCAAGGGCTGAGAACTATAGAAAAATCATAGCTAAGGCTGCAACATGCTTACCAGCTCAAAATAGCTGCTTTTCACAATTGGAATTTGTAAAACTTTTTGCTAAGCAAATATAGAGCTAATTAGAAGTGTTCGTTGGACCAATTAACATTTAAATAAATAAGCCATATTGCACATTTCACAGTCTTTATTTAATGATGCTTCTAACTCTTTGGAAAGATTCTCTTAAGTACAAATAAGTTGTCATAAAAATGAAAGATAAAAATAACCCCATAACAGTATATGCTATTTTTTCCTTTTGCCTTGAAGTCCGTTCCCAAAACTCTGTACCTATTATTGAAGAAAAGAAAAAACCCCACACACCTACCACCCACAAATCCAGATCTTTCTTTCATCTTCTCCAGTTACCTTTTCCTTCTTTGAATAGAAACAGAAAAACATATTTTATTACTATTTAAATTGTTATGATAATTCTGTTTACTTACGGTTTTTACCCCATGATAGAAAAATCTGTTTTAGAAAATCCCACTTTAATCTGAGAACATGTGTAAGCGAGAAAAGGAAGGGAAGGGAGGGCAAAAACAGCAGTGTCTGGGGCTCGCCAAGGAGGAGAAAGTGGTTGGGAAATCCCTTACGGTGCTCCTTTGTGGAGCAAAACCTAAAGGGGAGCCACGCCCCCTCCCGGGCCACGCCCATTCTTGCGGGAAGCCAGAGGCACAGTGAGGTGGGGCGCACAACCTGGACCCCTAGTCCCTCTTTCTTATTGTCAAAGACCGGCACGTATATGTCAGTGGAAGAGAACAGACGACTCACAAGCAGCCCCTACGTTTTGCATTTTTGACGAAGATGTACAAGTAATTTAGTGAAGGAAGGATAGTTTTCTCCACAAAGGGTGCCGAGTGAGAAAGAAGTGCCTCGACCTAAACCTCACATCTTACACAAAAATTAACTCGAAATGTATCACAGATTTCAAGGTAAAACATAAAACTATAAAACTTTTAGAAGATAAGACCAGAAAAAATCATCAGGACCCCAGCAAATAGCTCTCAGGCACCCAAAGCACCACCCATAAAAGGTCAAATTGATGAACTGGCTCTCAACAAAATAAAAAATTTCCTCTGCAGAAGACCCTTTCAGATGATGAGAAGACAAGCCACAGACTGGGAGAAAATACTTGTAAACCGCCGTGTCTGACAAAGGACTCTAAAATATACAAAGAACTCTCAAACTTAACAGTAGAAAGACAAAAAGGTCACTAAAAAATGGGCCTAAGACACGATCAGACATTTCACCAAAAAGCATATAAAGCATGTTCAAATAAACACACGGAAAGGTGTTCAAAAAAGTGAAAGAGCTATTTACTAGCAATTGGGGAAAAACAAATTAAAACCATAGTGGTCTAGCACGACTCACCTGCCAGGCCAGTTAAAAATCAGAAATAGTGAGAATACCCAGTGCTGAGAAGGATGCAAAGAAACTGGTCCAGTCCTACATGGCTGAGCCTGATATAAAACTGGTACGGCCACTCTTGAAACAACTTGGTAGCTGCTTACTAAGTAAAACAGACACCATGCGACCCAGTAACCGCACTTCTTTAAAGACAAAGAACATTTATCTTACAGCAATGAAAACCTATTTCCACATAAAGACTTGTACACCTCCTGTTCACAACAGCTTGATGTGTGATGGCTGAAAACTGGCAACAACCCCAACAGTCCACGAAAGGCAAATGTCAAGCAAACCCTGGTCCATCCGCGCTGGAGGTGGGGTGGGGGTGGGGCTGGGGGGGGTGACTCAGCACGTGGGGACCCGCAGCAGAGTCTCCAACTCCAAGTTGCGGAGTGAAAAAGCCAAGGTCAAAAGGTCGTATAATGCATAATTCTGTTTATTTCACATTTTAAAATTGACGAAATCTTAGGGATGGGAATATAGATTAATGATCACCAGGGGCTAGATTGGTGGGGTTGGGAGTGAGTGAAAGCAAAGAGGGGCAGCATAAGAGACATCTTTGTGGTTGATAGAAGAGTTCCCTATCTCAACTGCCGGGCACTTACAGAATCTACAGCCGTGATCAGATAACATGAAACTATGCGCACAGTCGCGGCAATGGCGATTTCCTGGGTTTGCTATTACACTTGACCCCAGAACAAGGCAGGGGTGAGGAGTGGTGATCCCCACTCCTCAAGCACTTGAAAAATTGCAGATAACTTCTGACTCACTAAAAACTTAACTACAGATCACCTGCTATGGGCTGAAAGCCATGCCAAGTCGATTAATGCATATTTTGTATATGATTTGTATTATATGCTGTATTCTTACAATTAAGTGAGCTAGTGAAAAGAAAATGTTAAGAAATCATAGACAAAAAAATACATTTACAGCACTGTAATTACCCCTTAAAATCTGCAGATACGTGAACCTGTGCAGATCTCACCCACGTTGTTCAAAGCCAAAGGCACACTACAGTTAGGTAGGATATAAGGAAGTGGAGGAAACCGGGTCAAGGGGCCGTGGGACCTCCTGGTACTATCTTTGCAACTTCCTGTAAATCTGTAATTAGTTCAAAATTTTAAGCGTTAGAAGGAAAACCAAGAAATGAAATGTAGAAATCACATGCCGTTTTCTGTGTTGTGCTTTCTACCATCCTAGACCTGGTCTCTTTTGTAAGCTCTTAACTCCATGTTGGAGAGCCAATAATCTCCTCTCTCCACTGGAGGATTCTTCTCTCTTGCAGCCACGTATTTCCAAGCACAGGTCACCCTCTTGTAAGAACGAGGGTCTTCTCAGACCCCTTCTCCACATCCTCATACCTGGTAATTACCAAGAGGTCTTCTTGTTGAGTTTGGCTCCTAGCATTGAACCCAACTTACCATTTAAATAAATGAGACAGATCTGTGAAGAATACACAGAAACCAAACTCTAAAGGGTAGGATGGAAATGACAACATAAAACAAAAAACCAAAAGCTGCTTTTTCTTTTAAACTTTTTGTTTTAGGGGCATCTGGGTGGCTCAGTCATTAAGCGTCTGCCTTTGGCTCAGGTCATGATCCCAGAGTCCTGGGATCGAGCCCTGCACTGGGCTCCCTGCTCAGCAGGAAGCCTGTTTCTCCCTCTCTCACTCCCCTTGCTTGTGTTCCCTCTCTAGCTATGTTTCTCCCTGTCACATAAATAAATAAAATCTTTTAAAAAATAAGTAACCTTTTTGTTTTGAGATTGTTGTAGACTCACAGGCACTTATCAAATATTGAGGGGTCCTTCATACCCTTCACCTACCGATGGCAACACTATATAACCACAGGACAGTATGGAACAGCGACTTGACATTGATACAATCCACCAGTTTTATTCAGATTTCACCAGGTTTACACTCGTGTGTGTGTGTGTGTGTGTGTGTATGTGTGTGTGCGCATTTGTGCTTGTTTACTCCTACGCAGTGTTATCATGTGTTGTTTTGTTTGGCGAAACAGACAAGAGAGGAGGCTGGTGGAGAGCCCCAAGCCAGAGAGGGTCCTTTCCAGCAAAACCCTCCATCGATAGCTCAAAGTGTGGGTTTAGACACTGTGTGCATGATGTGGGTCTTGAGTTAGGAGGCAAACTCAGGGACAGGCACACGCCCCTCTTACCCAAGTGTCACAAACCATGGTGTGAGTGACAGTAAGTGCTCAGGTTTTCAACCTTAGGGCTCTGGAAAGACCAACCAGGGACTCTGGGCTCTGGGGAGAAGCAGGTGTGCAGGGAGGTCAAGGTCCTTACTGGGCAGGAGGGTCAGGAAGCCCTGGAAAGACTGCCCTTGAATCACAAACAAGAGGCGGGGCTCATCCTGAGAAAAGCTCCCTTCTCCCGTTGAACCCCGTGCAGATTCTTCTCCTGGAAAGTGCTGTTCTGTGACTATTGGCAGTCTACACTGACTGTCTACACAAAAGATGGATGGGGAGACCGAGCTGAAGAAACTGCCAAAAAAAAAAAAAGTAAACTACAGATTTCTAGAACTTCAAATTGAATCCAGAAAATATAAGTCAAATTGGGCATTGCCTTTCAAACTGCTTATTTTATAGACCCTAGAATCCTAGAATTCAGGGCATGTGATCCCTTATTTTAAAGAAAGCCACCAGCCCAAATTCCCCCCTACAGACAAAATCATCCTCTTGGGTCTGGGTATGGGGGTAGTTACCCAGCATTCCTCTGCCTGAATAAAAAGGATGGCATTTTTTTTATAACTGGCATTTTTTGTTTGATGAGAAGTTATCTTGAAAAACATAATGAAATAGAGCAGAGAAGCATTTTAGGGCAGTGAAATTATTGTACTATAGTTTGTAATGTGCACTATAGCATATAGACCCTACAATGGCGGTTACGTGTCATTATACATTTGCCTAAACCCTACATGACCCCAAGAGTGAACCCTTGATGGGATAATGAACTTTGGGTGACAGTGGCGTGTCTGTGTATGTTCATCAGTTGTACCGAACACACCCCTGTGCTGCAGGCTGTCCGAAGTGGGGGGGGGGGGGC
>PITA01005185.1:73340-92805 GCA_004023965.1 Spilogale gracilis | reverse complement strand
GTGACCCTGGGCCATCTTCCCACAGGGCGAATTCTTTTTTAATTTTCACTTTTTTCAGATTTTATTTATTTATTTGAGAGAGACAGAGAGTGCATGAGTTTGGAGAGGGGCAGAGGGAGAGGGAGAAGCAGGAAGCCCTCCACACAGGGCTTGATCCCAGGACCCTAAGATCATGAGGGAGCCAAAGCCACCCGGCCGCCCCCTACAGGACAAATCATGACCAGCAACTGCGGCAGGTCAGGGTCAAGGGTCTGCGTCCACCAGCAGGACCGGGGCTCAGCCTTAAAGCACAACCTGCCTGTCCCAAACCCAATGTGCATCTCGGGAATTTCACTGTGGAGGTTGCAAACTGAGGAAAATATTGCCACTTTTATGTCTCAGTTACTTGATATTCCCTTTATGGTTTCCCAAAGTGACAATTTGTTGGCTTTTTAGACTACATGATTGTAGGGTCATAAAGTACCTGTCCCATGTTAGCTCCTTTAAAAAAATCATTTTTATTAATATTGTACCACCAATGACATGAAAATTGGCAGCAATTAAGTTTGGCCTAAGTTTTGTCACTTCCGTGCACTACAGAAGGCCTAGGACAAGCCCCGGCCTTCGTTCAACGATGCAGCAACACAAATACCCAGCTCACTGCCCGCGGACTTTGTAAGCAGGCACTAAACACTTTCTGTGTTTTACCTTTAGCTGCAAGGGTTGCAGGGCCCGTGAGCAGCTGAGCTGAGCCCCAGATGTGTGCCACACCGAAGCCGGTGCCATTCCCCAAGCCAGAGTCTAGGCCATTCACCAGTGGAGATTCTCGCTTGGGAAGGTCGAGAAGACTATAAACAGACTGTACTGTTTACAGGCAGAGCAAACAATCGCCCCCCGATACAGAAGAAGGGGAGATGATGCCGTTTTCTTTTCTTTTGGTGGGGAAGGAGTGGTGGTGCATGGGGAGGCTTCCTCCACTGCCCTGGACCAGATGGGAGAGGTACACCTGGGCTCGCCACGCACCTGGTTACGTGTGCACTGGGGGGCAGAGAGGTGGCAGAGAAGTAGGGGTGGGGAGAGGGTTGTTTAAGGAAATGAGCATTTACAAATGCAAATCTAGTAATTACACACCCACACATATACCTATTGGTAGTTAGATACCTAACTACCCATTTGCACACACAATTACCCAATTTGTACAGGTTCATAATAGATAAGTAGGCAATAGGTGGGGATACCTGTTGGACCAGCTTCAGAAAATATAAATAATCCTCTAATATACAGAGGAGGAAATTGAAGTCCTTTAAGGGAAGGTCCGGGCCACCAATGAGATCGATAACCAAGGGTGTCTGGTGTGGAAAAGTCCCTTGCTCTGTGTGCTGACCTCCAGCCAGGGTCACCGGGTGCTGCCGGCTGAGTGGAGCTGAGCTGATCTGCCCCGTTCTACTCTGATCTCGTCTGCACATGCCCTTCCCTGGCCTGGCTCTCCTGCCCTGGCTGGCTTTCCCTGTAGGCTCCTCGTTGGCCTCTCCCTCAGAACCAAAGGCTTTTCTCCCCATGTGGGGTTTCCATCTGTTTTCTCTCCATCTCCTTCACCATCACCCCATCCAAACCACCACCACACATTCTTCTGCTGGTTTCCCTGCATCCATCCACTGACATGAGTCCTTAAGCTATTCTTTCTATAGCATAGCAGCCATCAGTTGCTTTTCAGATAGAGGCTGAAGCCCTTAACACACCCACAAGGCATGGCTTCACCTCTCTCTCCCGCCCAGCTCACAACTTCCCCTTCCTCTCTGCCCCAGCCCCACTGCCCACCTTCCAGCCCTCACATTCACCAAGGTCCCTCGCCACAGGGCCTTTGCACTTGCTGTGTTATTCCTTGTGCTGTGCCTATCCAAACCCCACCCGAAATTGCTGTGATTACACTTTGCCAGAGGTTCTAGGAGCTCCAGGTTCCTCTCCCTAAGGCACTTGTCAGAGTTGTGACTCTGTATTTGTTCATGTGAAATCATGATGAATGTCTAATGAGTATCTGTCCCTCCCTCCAGACTAAAGGCTCCATAAGGACAGGGATGGACCCTGTTTTTGCTCATCATCGTATCCCCTATGGATAGTTAAGTCTCCAATAAAAGCTTTGGGGATGAATGAATAACTGAGAAAGCATATGAATGAATGAATGAAAGAGCAGAACCGTCTTTCTTGTTGCCTTTGCTTGTGTTTTTCATGTCCCACCTGTGTATTTATCATGAAAGTCATGCTCACAGTTTCCTCCCTAATATACTGTGAACGTGGCGTGAGCAGGAACCTGGGTATAGTGAGGAAGTTCCATATATGGTTGTTGACTGAAGGAGGGTGTGAAAGGTGGGCTCTGTGACCCTCAGATCTGCCTACCTTACTCAGCATGGATGGCTGACATGACCCCCTCCCATACCCCCACACACCACTTCTTCCAGGGGACAGCTTCACATGGTAGGAGTCCTATGCACCTGCCTACTACATAAATGAAATGACTGAGCACATTGTGCCATATGGATAATACAAAAGTGGTTTTCAGATGCCCTTAGGGGTTCAGCACTCACATAATCTTATGCAACTACTGCACTGGTTTGATTCCAAGTTACCAAGCAATTTAAGAATTAAATGAGCATCTACCCTGTAATATTTTGATCTAAGCATGCACTGATTTTCAGGACGAAGGAAAAATAGTTCATTACGATTTTGTCCCACAGTCTTCTCTGTCCTTCCACCACAATGTGATGTCATCAAATTAAGTCACTCTAGTGCAATTTTCATCACTAGAAAGAAAACAGAACTTATAACTCTCTGGGAGTTTAATTTTATCTCACTTAAGAGCAGTTATCTGATATTCTTGTCAGAACAGAGACCCCTAGAAAACTGGGAAATCACACAGAGAGCAGAGGGCCGGTTGGGGAAATGCCGTGTTAGGCGGGTTGTGCTGGGAAGCGCAGGGTCTGGGGTGTTGGAATCACAGAGTAACCAGGTAACCACAACTAATTACCAGTGACAGTGGCTTCAGGCAGGAATTTTAGACCTGGGACTTCCCAACGTTCTCCACTCCCTTTGCAATGGGACCCTGCAAGATCTTCATGTGGGTGTGGACTTCTTAAGGCGAAATTCTGTGGTCTCCTTAATGAAATCCCCATTCTGGCTGTTTCTGCCCTCCATTTGTATTTTAGATTTGACCGCAAAATCTTTCTTCCCCATCCCACCTCCCCTGCCTCTGTGGATTTGTGGTTTCTATTTGGTTTCCTTGCAAATTCAAGATGACACCCATTGGGGCCGAGGAACTCCCCAAGGGAAGACTCAAATTCCCAGGAGCGTGGGGGTGGCCAAGGGCTAAGGAAGTGGGGACTTTGCCCCCCTCCCCACGATGGATGGCAGGAAGCCTGAGCCTCCCTCCCCAGCTCCCAGACAGCCGAGAACCTCTGACAGAAAGAAGGCGTGCTCGCTTGTCTCTCCTGGCAGACACTTTTTTGGGAAGCCCTTAACCAAATAGAGACCAGAGGGAGAACACAGGATTTAAAAGATACTCCACATCAGCTAAATTCATTGATTTTAAATTCATTGACTGATTGGTCCTGGGGCACTATTATAAGCTTTAAGCTTACAGCGCCAGCAGTTTGAGAGAAAATTCTATTCTAAGACAGCTCCTAGAGGGGTATCAGAACAAGGGAAAGTTTGGCTGGAAATTCAGTGTCTGAATGAATTAGAATGTGTGTTTTTCTGAGTTCCTTTACCTTTTTCCCTCTTTCTCTTGATCTTCTTCAGATCTGATCTGAAGCTGGACTTTCTCGTCTTTACCTTAAGCACTGAAGACAAGCAGCACCCAGGCAGAAGCATTTCCAAGTGGAGACTCCTGGAACAGAGGTGCGGGGCCAGGGGCCCCCCTCCGCCCCTGGGATCAGAGACAGCAGCCATTTGGAGCCATACAGTTTGTACTGCCTCTGGCTATTAGCGGAGGGGTTCCCTGTATGCCCGTCCAGCTACACGCACAGGCAGGGCTGGGATCTCTGCTTCTGGCTGATGTTGAGGGGGGACTCCAGGCACTTCTAGAGGCGGAACTTGGTCCCTAGTGAATAAGCATTAATCCTGTCAGCGCTCAAGGGCAAGCAGGGCCTGAGGTTTTATAAAGTGCTCTGTTGAGAGGTTGACTTAGCTCAAGAGCCAGGATCTCTGTTTATTCTGACATGGAACTGGATGCTTGCAGTGACCCAGACCCACACTGGTGCTAAAGGGGTCAGGTGTAAGCATGGTGGGGAGAGGACAGGCAGTTTCCTTGTGCCTCAATTAGAATCTTCTGGAAAACGCACAGATCTGCCTGCCACCTGTCCTACCCATGGGGCTCTCTGGCGAGGCATGCATGGGTGTTTTTAAAAACCAGGAAGGACCCTGCAAGCCCAGGGGGTTTGGAAGCATTAGAGTCCCCACAGACTTCAGCTCTGCAGCAGGCTATCAACTTCCCTCAGTAAGCCTGGCTGGTGAGCTGGGAACAGTCAGGGGCACCATGTCAGCGGCTGGGGCATTGGCAGCCCCAGGAGATCTGGGGTCCTCTGTTCACAGGCACTGCAGACTCTCTGCAGCAGCCGCCATGCCCCGCGCTCCTGGAAGTTTCGATTCCCACCCTCGCTCTTATTGGCTCATGCTGCCTTTCTTCTTTCCCAAATCCTTTTTGGTTTGAGAGCTTATTAAAGGGGAGAGAAGGGCAGTCCCTAGCAGTTTTTATTTTATAAGTTCCAATGTACACTGAGGACAGCTGAACTGAAGATTAAAGTAAAGAGGAAAGTGAATTAGCAGGATTTTCTTCTTGTTGCTCCACGGTTTCAGCAGCCGCTTGGGAGCCCAGGGGAAATGGATTCACTGGACAGTAAACGGTTGGTGATGAGTAAACTTTCCCCTACAGGGCAGGTGCCCCAGTGACGTAGGTCTGTCTAAGGTCATCCCTGAGGTCCCGAGCGGGATGTCTGCAGAGACATCCAGGGAGGGAGGCAGTATGCACAGGGGCATGGGGACCTCAGCAGCCATTTGGGAAATTTCAGGGAAAACATAGCTTTGCTGCATGCCACGGGGCCTGGCCAGCCTTGTTTCCTCTCCAGTTCTGCTGGAAACATCTTTTTCCAGAGACCTTTACAGCTCAACTTGGAAAATGTCACAACAATGTTCTCAGCAGCTAAATGGTCCTTCTAGAAGATGGGAGCTGGAGGAGCCCACAGCAGCTATCTGCTATCTCTGTGGGCCAGCAGGGTCCCTGTGGGAAGGACAAAAATGAGGGAATGGCCTTCAGCAGGATTCAGCAGCCCAGGGCATTATCACTTCTTTACCCAAAGGACATTTACTGAGCCATACCTTCAATGGGTCCAGTCCTGTGCCTGGCTTAGCCCAGTCTGGAGCTTCCCCATTGGTAAGAAAGGCATAGATCTGGCCCATGATGAATGTTCCCCCAATATAGTCCCTGGGAGCAAATCATAACTCATCTTATCTGTACTGGGCAGGTAAAAGAGTTCGGAGCTGGGAAGTATGGAGGAGATAAATGACCACCTGTGGGAAACATGCATCTTGGGCCAAAGGTAATTTTCATTATAATGATCTTGTGCCCAGAGTAGAGGAAGGGGAGGACCCCAAGCCATGATAGCCAGATTGAGTAGGGGCCCTGGGATCATCCTCTGAGCTGATGCTTCCCCTCCAAGGAAGCCCTTCCCAAAAGATTTCAAGTATCACCAACCACACAGTGACCTTCTGAAAATTCCCTTTGAGTGGAAGAGTTGTACTAACTCACCTTCCACTTGGGAATCGTAAAAGCAGCCCGAGACTGCAGAGTCACAAGCAACATGTGCAAAGAGGAGCCCCTGCTGGGTGGTCCCACACCAGAGGAAGGGGACAGAGGGGTCCACACACAATCCTGGGTTCCAGCTCCCCTGTGGGAAGGGCTGGGGGACTCCCTCCTCTCCACAAGATCACTCTATCCAGCCCTCAGACCTCCTGAAGGGGCTGCTGCTGCTTCCAAGGGGTGACTTCCAGGACTTGGACCCCCTGCAATCAGTCAGTCCTGCATAAATGTCCAGCTGTCCCAGTGGGGACTGCAGGGCCATCATAAGACAGTAGTCCTGGGTAGCAGCAGAAATCCATACATGAAGCTCTGTCTTTGCATTAGCTACCATGGACGAGCCAGGGGGGAGGAAATACATCTTCCGCTCCAACCCAACCCTGAAGGACCCTGAAAAGCATGGCTCTGGGTTTCTAAAGCTCAGGCCTCCAGATGACATTACCTTCACCTTGCACGTTCAGACTCATTTAGTCAGATTGTTCCCTGCGGCAAAGAAGGTGGGGTGGCCCTGCCACAGGTCGTGAGAGAGGGAAGGAGGGAGCCATCTGGGAGGAGCCTGAGGGGGTCGGGGACGGCGCCCACCCTCATGCCACACCCTAGGTGGCAAAGCCCTCGAGAGAGACCACAGCTGGAGGCCACGACCAGACACCCGAACGCTGGGGCCTGGAAACCCCAGCTTCTAGTGGACCATGTGGGCTTGGCAAAAGCAGGGTGGTGGTGGTCACAGTGGCCTGAACACCAAGGACCCCATCAAGGCTTCTGGTGGGTGCCCGAGACACCTGCCTGTCCCCACTGAGCACCCACAACTGTAGGGAGTTTTCACTCTGACATGCAAAGTCATGTGATGTTTCCCACCCCAGTCCTCGGAAAGGAAAACCACACATGCATTTGCGCCAAGGTCCCTGGGTGCGGGTGTCTTTACTCAGGTAAAACAAAAGAGGCCACCACCCTAGGCTCTAATCACACCCCACGCCCTCTACCAGAAGTCTTATAGATGCTCGCCTGTCCTCATCTCCCCACCTCCCACCTCTCACAGCCACTAGGGCCTTCTCGAAGACTCGGAGGCCTTGGAATCCAAGGGCCACTACGCAGAGGGAAAGACTCGGGAGGACGCACAGGGTCCCAAGGGTATGGCCTACTGACCAGCCCGGCCTCCCCACACACCCCTCTTGGACCCACATCCCTCCTCTAGGCTGGGTGTGTGGGGTCCCTGGCCTGTGTCCTGGATAGGTGACAAGAAGGATCTGTGCGAGCCTAAGGTGGAGGGGGCTGTGCCCTCGGGCCAGGCCCCTTGAGGACAACGATGACACAGCCCACCAGCCACTAGTGTCTGTAGCTTCTCTGCAAACAGGGATTAAGCAACAGAAGCAACAAATGTCCCTTTCTGTGAGCATTTGACCTTATCTGGAGTGTGTCATCAGCTTCGAGAGTCATGGCTTATGTCAGTGTGGGTGAAAAACGGCCTCCACGGCTTCCAAATTGGGAGCGCTCTGCTCTCCGCGGCAGATGTAAACCAAGCCTGTGGAAAGTGGCAATAAATGGTTTGGAAAGAAGCAGTGGGTCCCTCACTGCCATCAGCTATGGGAGGGCAAGGAGCGGGCATCTCTCACGCACCTTCCTACACCAGCCTCACTCAGCACGGTCTTCCGGGCCCCGCGTGCAATAACCAGGGCCTGTGGGACCCCAGCCTCAACCCTGGGGGCCGTGACTCCAAGTCAGGCCCTGGTCAGGCCAGTGGCCATCCCCTCCCTGCTTGGTAAGCTCTGTTCCCTTCGGCAGCTCACAGCTAAGCACCTGCCTTCTCCCACATTTAGGTTATGCCAGGGGCTTCCGTCTGACATCATTCCGGGGCCCAGACCAGTTCTTAGCAGGGGCGATGAAGCCCACACACAAGAGCAGGGCTTATGCCGTGAGCGGGGGGGCAACGACCCAGAAAACAAGCACTCTCCCTGTGATGGATCACCTTCTCTGTCTCCACGGAGGCTTCCATCACAAATCAAAGGGACCAACTCCTGTTTCCTCTAGCATCTTTCTATCAGAATCTTAACCCACAGATGTCAGCACGCTATCTTAAAAATTGCTGATAAGAGTGTGGCTTTGGATAAGCCCTCGGATCCATCCCATACGTGCACACGCGGACCCACAGGCAAGTTCTGTCACCGCCCCTCTGGGACAGAACTCTTCTGTGAGATGCAGGAGGAACTGCCCCGTGTCTTCCACCAAAAGCTGTTCCCAAGAGCCTAAAAATGAGTACCTCACACCTATGGCCCTGCATGCCAGACTGTGTGCCAAGCACGGCTCTCGGTGTCTACAGGAATTAACATCAGCAAACAGGGACTGGGGACCTACTGTGTGTCAGGAGAGACAAGAGGCCAGCAAGACAGATGTTAGGCAGATGACAGTGTGGCCAGCTAAGGGACAGCAAACTCCCCTCAGGGCCGAAAGAAATAGCTTCTACAGGGTGATGACTTTTCAATGGGATTGGGGAGGATGGAGAAGAATTTTTTGGAGGGGGGAGGAAGAAGGATAAGGGGCTGGCTTTCTAAGACAAGGAAAGGCAAAGAGAACTCAAGCATCCGGTTAGCTGAGGGATGACAAGGTGCTCCAGGACACAGAAAAGAGGTGTCGCGGAGGAGGGGAAGGGCAGGGGCTGAAAGAAGGTCACGTGAGGTCAAGCTGAGAAGGCAGGTAGCAGGAACTCTCAGATGCACGTGCCCTCCGAATACCAGCTACCAGTTCCGTCACCTGGGGGGACTACTGCTCATTCCGTCCTTCATTCAGGCACCTTCACGAAGGTCCCACAAGGACCCTCTGCTCTCTGGGGCCCGTGGCCCCACCCAGCTGGGCATACAAAGCGACAACACAGAAGGTACTCCAAAGTGCCACCCACAAAGCTGAGTTCTGGCAACAGGGGAGGCTCACAGTGGAGCCGAGTCTGAAAGGCTGGGGAGTAGTGGGTGTCCGAGCAGCAGAAGGAGTTATGTCAGCCCCAGGGTGTGGTGGACAGTGTGTGGCGTGCTCCTCCCTGGGGAGAAGGCAGCTCGCGGGGGCAGATCCTATCAGGAGGCCAAGGAGGCTTAGCGGGCCTTGGCGCACGGAAGCTCGCAGACCAAGGTCACAGGGTAGAACGTTGTCTTGCAGGAAACGAGGAGTCACCCCTACACTGGGAACAGCAAAGAGCTGGCACTGGAGGTGGGGACACTGATGACAGCACAATAGGACAGAGCCACGAACGGCCAGAAGAGGACTCCAGCTTCACAGCCAATAGCCAGGT
Source organism: Spilogale gracilis (assembly GCA_004023965.1). Taxonomy (NCBI): domain Eukaryota; kingdom Metazoa; phylum Chordata; class Mammalia; order Carnivora; family Mephitidae; genus Spilogale; species Spilogale gracilis. The sequence continues at coordinate 83,707 of PITA01005185.1, read as the reverse complement.
GGGCACCCAGTGGCAGATGGTCCCCACCCGGATCTGGCACTGCTTCCCAGGGTAACTGGTACCCCAGGCAGGCCATCACAGCCCCCTCTAGTCACCACAACCATTATGGCCCCACTGCAATCGCTCCCCTCCACCCCTGGGGTGGTCGCCAGACTCAAGCAACTTCCCTTCCTTGCTGCTGTTCCTGGCCTCCCGGCTGTTCCAGCCCCTTTGAGGCCCTTTCCTTCTTCTCCCACTTCCAGCTGGGAGCTCACCTTTTCTAAACACCATTGGAACCCCCATTCTCCCTCCCCCCATCCCCACAGCACGGTATGTGGATGACCCTTTGACCTTCACACCCCGCACTACTGGCCATCTCCACACATGGCTCAGGTCCCCCAGGTCAGGATCCACACCCCGGAGACCCACAAGGGCATGCTGTGCAGGGCTGGCCCATGAGACCACTGGACAGAGAAGGCAGCAGGCATCCATCTGGAGCCACGCACTTGGTCCTGGCCCAGACCCCTGTCCACTGCCATGCTCCATCCATGCACACAGTATGTGGTCCCGCAACGAACACCAGTCAACATCTGGGGGAAGGAAGAAGCAAGGGTGAGTGAGGGAGCTGCCTGGGCACAGGCGTGTGGAGAGAAGCATACAGGCCCACGTGATGGCCAGCGGGGGCCCAGCTGCCTGTCTTGAGTCCCAGGGGGAAAAACCCCGGGACCAAGCCCACACAGAGCTACCCTGCCTGGTATAGCAAGTGCATTCCTGAAAACCCGATGCACGCTCGTTATTTCTAAGGAAGGAAACCAGCAGTTTATTCCAGATGCATGGGAGTAACTTGGCTAACGTGGAGAATTTCCATGGGGGATTGTTTTGAACAAAGAAGAATGCCCCCCCCTGATCTAGGTTTGATAAATGATGATTTCCTATACCAAACTTCCTTGACCCAGCGAGCACTTAATATAGGAGGAGATGCTGTGAAGTCAGGGATGCGCATGTCTGCCCTTACCGCCATCCCCACCCAAACCACCCGGATTGTGGCGCCCAGTGCCCTCCAACCCCCACCCCCACAGTTTCTGCCAGCCAGGCCACACCTCCTCCTCTCATGGCTCATCCCTGTCTGAGCGATGCATTAACTGTGCATGCACGTGACCAGAAAGGCACTGACACTTTGAGCTTTCACCCAGGACTTCCTTCTTAGGGGGATAAAAATATTCCCTACCCACATCCCATCTACCAAAAGAATGTTTAATCAATGGAAAAATTAACTGTATCCCTAAATAAAGAAGTGCAGATATTTTCTTTACAGTGCTTTATTAATTTGTAAATACCATTATTGAATTTTTGAAAGTTCTAATTTAAATGTATTGATCTATTATTGTTTTGTAGATTTTCCACCCAAATGTCTTAAAGGAAATGAATGGCTAATCCTGGGCCAGTATAGCTGCCGAAACTTTGTCAAAGCGTGCAAGAAGAGTTTTGCACACATGCTGTATAAGGGATTACATGTGGTCTGGCCCACCAAGCTGGCCTGTGTGTACTGCCTTCAGATGGACAAGTGGAGCCGGGAGCCCTAAGGAGGATGGGGTCCGGAGCGCGGAGCTGTCTCTGCGGGCAGGGGGCGGCAGGCAGATAGGAGTTCTTTGGAAGTGAGTAAGCATGTCAGCCAAAATGTGAACAAAAGAATATCCCTTTGACTCAAAATGTCTCACATGGCGGCTCAGATGAGACTGAAACCAGGGAATGAGATGCATGCTCCTCTCCCTGCTTGCTTTCATCTCACAAAAGAATTTAACTGGGAAATATCTGCTGGTTTCCCTTGTAGCACCCTTCGTGAGAGTTTAGTTAGTGATGCTTTGGTACATTAAAGATATCTGGAGCCAAGGGACCAAGCGATGGAACAAAGGGACTGTATAGATCCGTCAGGACAGCTCTACCTTTCCACAGGACCCAGACTGTGTGATCTCCCTCCTGGGACCCCTGCCATCCTCTCTCACCCAGTCCCCATCACACTGTTCAAAATGCAGATTCGAGCACACTACCACGTTGCCCAAACCCTCAAGGATTCCCACTGCCCTGGGAATTAGCACCTTGCCCCACCTGCAAAACCCATGGGACTGTGGCCATACTCCACCATGGCCTCACCTCTCTGGGTCTCTCCTTCCTGATCCTGATGCTCTGGCCCAGCCCCTCCAGCATGCCAGTCCTGTTCCCACCTTGGGACCTGTGCCCCTGTGGGCTTCCCTCTGTGTGTATAGCTGGCTCCATCTTACTCTACAAGACTCCAGTCAAAGCTCACCTCCTCACAGAGGCCTCTCAAGACTACACCATCTAAGTTAGGCCCCCCTCCCTGCCATACTACCCTCTTTTCTAATTTTCATGTATTTATAGGCTGAACAACCTCTGACCCTCTATTCTTCTCCCTGCCCAGAATTTAAATCAAGACCTCGCCTGGCATACAAGCCCTAGCACAGTGCCTGGCGCATAGCAGGTGCAGACGAGTATTAATCTCATCAAGAGAAACGGGATCACTTTAAGGGGTGTGATTTGTGTCAGTGATGTAGAAACAGGTGTTGAACACCCGGGTGGACACAGGGCAAGTCCCTGCTGAGAAGCAGCCAGACATAATTCTTCTGGAAAACGGCCCACAGTTCACCCTCACAGAGATGTACTTCCAAGAGAAGCCAGAGCTCTGTGATGTCCATTCCAGGTGCCTTAAAGCTAAACATTCAGTGGGCACAAGATTCCTTCTGGTCTGAGAGCACACATGTCAGGAGGCCACAGATGAGTTTTCCCACAGAGTTTGAGACAAATCAGTTGAGTCATTTGTGAATTACAGAGTGCTAAAAAAAATTAATATTTATAACTCTTCAATGTCTCACCTTTTTTTGGCCACTCATAACTCAAACTCACTGGGCCTTGGAGCCGAGAGCTGAGCCACATGTTCCTCGGAGTGGGGGGCTGGGGGTGCACAGGCCTGGCTGGGGTGGCCATACCCTCCACGCCACACATCACAGGACGGGCCCAACTCCAACGCTTCTGCTGTGCAGTATCCTGCCAGTGTTCAAGCCCACGTGCTCATTGCTGTACAGGCAATAAGGAGTGCCTTAGGCTGGCTAATTAGGGGTGCAATTGCCTAATTGTGCCATGTAAAGATGGGACAAAAGGCTGACTGCTGGCAAAAAAAAAAATCTGTTTTCAGAAAAAGGCCCTCCCCAAAGAATGCCTTCATACCTGGGGCTACATTTTGTGTTTACTTCTACTTTTGGGGTCTTGGGCACAGCCCCCTGCCAGAGCTGCTCAGCTGTGGGAGGCACGGAGTGCCGGGGCTTCCATGGCATGGGCCTCGCTCTGGGAGCCCCCCCTCACCACTTTCCAGCTTGGTGACCTTGGACGAGTTATTTTCCACTCTAGGTCAGAGCTCCTCAAGTCCTTCCTCAAGGCTGCTGTGGGGATGAAATTGGGCATGGCAAGTAAGGTGCCTACCACGAGGAAAAGTACTTTGTTACTGACAGTCCCTGCTAATCCCAGGCCCACCACAACAGCCCGGTGTAGGTGAAGTCAGTGTCATTTCATTGTCCCCACCCCCTTGCTTATTTGTTTGCCCGTGCACTGACCGCCTCCCTCTCCTTCATTTCCTCCTCCGTCCGGACCCCAAGCAGCCAGGTGGGTCTCCTCCCACCTGCTGTGCTCCTGTTGCCTCTCAAATCCATCCCCGTTTCTGGTCCTCACCCCAAACCCCTCCACCCCTCACCCTTTCCAGCTCTTAGCCCCTCCTGGCGATGAGGACATGCCCCTGCCCCTCCTCCTTCCTCCTTCCATGGCGCTCAAACAAGAATCAACTCAATATAAAGTGCTGAACAGTGTCTTTAATTAAAGGAACATGGCCTGCTCAGGCTGGAGAGGGCTCTGTGGAGAAACCATAAGCCAGGAGCCACTTTGCCAGACATGGGGGCCATCACTGGGGGACTCAGGACCCATATACCTGTAATAATGTCACACAGTATAAGCACAAGCTAGCTCTCCCTCCCATCCCGACTGGGGGCTCCCTGCACAGGGAATGTTTAATAGGTAGAGCCATGACCAGCTAACAAAGGAGCAGTGGACGCATTTTATCCTTACCTTCCCACAGTATTTTTGTGGCAACTTCCGTCAAGAGAAAACACAAACTTCAAAACAACTGGTGTTTGGGAAAGAAAAACTAAAAGCAACAGTCTTACTACCTCAAATCGCATGGATTGGGTGTTTAAAAGTAACGGCCCACACATCATTTCCAAGTGGTGCTCCCCAAAAGCAAGGCATTTGGCGGGGCTGAGGTCCTACCCCCAGCGCACTCCTCGCTCCCTGGATTCAGAAGTCCAGACAAATGCCAAGGGCCCTCGAGATCGACAAGATGGCACAGAGTTCCTCACAGACTGAGCCCTTGAACAACTTCCGAGCAGGAATTCTGCCCTCTTGGGAGGTCAAAGGACCAGCCCTCCCCAGTCTCTGAAAAGGCCTTGGAGAGTTCCTTCCTTGCTTCCTGGTAGGAAAGCTCATCAGTGCAGGCTCTTTCAGCTGACGGCTCCTGTCCACCCCTTTATGTGCTGCTCACCGAAAGCAGAAGGGACTGAGGTCAAGGCAGTGCAGGGGGGTGCAAAGAGGAAGGAGCAGGGCATGGACTGGGGGGAGACCTACTGGATCGAAAGCGGAACCTCAAAGAGCGGCTCAGGCATTTCCTGCCACATCAGAAGGAGCCAAACCGCCCCAATTCAGTGTCCCCAATTCAGTGCCCAACTGTCATGTCACGGGCATCAGAAGACACAGAACATCAGAGGGGGTGTCAAGATGGGGACAATGATAGGGTCAGGAAGCTCTACTCCCTGAGAGAGAGAGGAGAGGCAGAGAGAATCTTCAGTAGGCTCCACACCCAGTGCAGAGCCGCTAGACATGGGGCCTGATCTCACAACCCTGAGGTCACAACGTTGCGCTGACATCAAGAGTCTGACGCCCAATCCACAAAGTCACCTGGGCACCCAGCTCTACTTCTTCTTACGAAGTCTGCCCCGATTGCCAATTCCATGTCAGCGTACAGAAAGTAGGACAAGGGCGGTGTCAGGACTTCTCAAACACAAGATCAGATTACAGCCGGTCAAATTCTTTGCTCAAGGTCCCATCAAGGTCAGAGACAGGGCTGAAGTTAGACTCCAGAGGTCTTCTCTCCTGCCCCTGCCCCCAAGATGCCGTTGGACGTGGGTGGACACAAAAGCAGAATCCACATGAACAGTTCAGAAAGCGGGGCGCACACAAGAACCAGGGGCAGGTCTCTCCCCACATCCGAAGACTGGAGGAGCAGCTAGCTTCCCTGGAGAGATGAGCCTGTCCCCCCAACCCTGAGCTGTTGCTGTGCCCTCTCACGTGTAGCCTCCCTTCTTCACACTCCAGTGCCGGCCACATCGGATCTCTCAGAGAACCTCCCCTTCCAGAGCCCCCACCTCGGGGTGGCCAAGAACATGAGCCCACATCAGGCCTGCACCCCAGGCCAGCCAGGTAGCAGATGCCAACTCAGATCTATTGGCCTGCTCGCCCAAGTGTGCGGGTCGCTACACCAAGTGCTGAGTCCAGCCGTGAATAGGCCGGCAAGGCCCGGGCTTCAGGGGACATGGGCTTTCCTGAGACAGGAGGGCAGCCATCAAGGGAGCGGCTGAAGGAAGATGGCCCTCTCAGCAAGATGTCCTGTAGGGACACAGAACAGGATACCGGGAGAGGGACTAAAAGGGGACACTGGAGGGGGAGAAGGGTCAGGGAGGACTTTTCTGAGGCGGGGACAGTTGAACTGACAGGCACAAGAAGGAAGACCATTCTAGGCAGGAAAACAAGAGATACTAACTATGAGCAGTTACCAGGATGAGCCATCCCTCCTGCCAGTCTCAGGGCCCTCACCCACCATGTGTGGGAGTGGGACTTCGTGCAGGCCAACCCCCCTCCCCCCAGGGTTAAAGGACACTTGAGTGCCCAGCACAGAGCACCCAACAGGTGCTTCACACATGCTATACTGAAACGGGACTGTACTGCCCTGGCCTTGGGGGGCCCCAGCTCGATCATCTGCCCGACAGTAATGGGAGGGTATGTCGGATGGGGGGACATGTGTGTGCTCACCAGGCCCTTCTAAAGTGGCCAACCAGGGTGCAGTCTGCAGACACAAACCCACAGGGGAAAAGACACAGAGACGAGGGGTCATGAGGCCCAGAGCCGTTATCACCATTAACAAAGAGGTGCCTAGGATGGGGAGAACGCCAAGACGTAGACCACAGATCCAGGGTGCTTGGCGCTTTCTCAGGGACAACTGGACCACAAAGAAAACTCAGCCTCTAAGGAGCCACGAGAGGGTGAGCATGTAAGGGAGGGAAGAACAGGCATCCATCCCCAGCCCGAGGCACAGGCAGACACGCGAACCCACACTCCCACTGAGACAGGCACATCCACATGCACTCACCGCTCACACAGACACATACCTGCCACGCAGGTGTATGTGCACACAGTCACATTCACGTGCCCTTACACACGTGCCCCACACAGGCACATCCCGGCCAACGTATGCAGAGAGCTCTCACATCTGCACACCTAGAACCACATCATCAGAAGCACTTACACAAACACGTGCATGCACACCAGGCAAGCACTCGTGAACACGTGTGCAGTCCCACACTCATGCACACCCACTGATGTGCACACATACACATCTGCCCTCTCAGCAGGATGTCCTGTGAGGACACAGAAGGTCCAGCTCACCCACTTTCCCACCTAGACAAGTTAGAGGGGCGCGCACAGCCGCCGGCCCACAGCCCACGCACAGGCAGAGGGGAGCCCAGGCCCAAGGATGCCCCACAACCTGGGCTGGCGGCAGCCCTGGGGTCCAGGTCCAGAGGGCAGCTCCCCTGCGGAGCACGCACGGAGAACGCGGGCTGCGGCTGCGGGGCACCCAGAGGGGGTGGGTCCTGGGTGGCCAACGCGCTGGGGTCGCCAGTGGTTAAGGGCACTTGCAGCCGTGGCCCTTGCGGCACGGGGACGGCGCCTCTAATGGATCCCATTATCTCCCCTCGGTCAGGTGAAGGACGCACTGGCTGGCCGGCCCCCCGGGGACAGGCTGTGGCCACGGCACCCGGGCGCGCCGCCAACGAACGAACACAGGCGGCGGGCTGCGCAGACTGCGGCTCTCGCTCCTGAACGGCCGTGGTGGCGCACGAAAACACCCCAGGCCTAGGCGGCGCCTGCGACCTGCGTCTCCGTTACCGTCTTCGGTGATCACCCGCAACGCTGCCGTGTCCCATTTGCCCGCACCTCCTCCCTCCCAGGGCCGCGTCCGCACCGCGGATCCCCGCGCTTCCCTCCTCCTGGAAGCTACACGGCTGCTCCTCCGCGAACCCGGTGCCGGGGCTGCCCGCGCGAACCCGCGCTCTGCCGGCTGCGGGCGCCCCCGCTCCTCCCCGCGGACCTGCTGGCTCCCTCCCGCGCGCGCCGGCCGGCCGGGCTGTGGGGCCAGGCCCCCTCTCCGCCCTCCCAAATCAAACTCTCTCTCGCTGCGAGACAGAGGACAGAAGCAGCCGGAGGAGTTGCAGGAGAGGGAGAATTAGGAAACATTCAGTTTGTTGTGTTTTCCTTGGGTTTGTTTTCTTGCCAAAAAAATTACCCCCTTTGTCTTTGCGCAAAAAAGGCAATGCGGGCACCTTCTGCAGGGCACTGAATTGGTGTGCCAACGCGCCTGTCTTAAGGGCGGCTTCTGTTCCCTTTCTAGCCTCACCAGATATATTTTTAACATAAAAAACACTATATTTAATTGGTTATGGATCTCTGTTCTCTTAGCACTACTGGATATCACAGAAAAACACATTAGTACAGAGCAATTAGTGTGATGGCAGTAAACAACTAAGGCACTATTAAGCTGTGGGTGATTAAATAGTATTACTTTTTATTTTTTATGGTGCTAGACTAAAAGATGGAGGAGATTGAAAATATATACATTCCATTAATATTAATATAAAATATAAATAACAGGTGTCTTCCACTTCTTCTAAAGGTACAATTTATACCCAGCACTTCAATCTATGGAGAACTGCTCTTTTTTTTTCTTTCTTTTTAAATGAAAAAAATTTCTTTCTTTATGCACTCCAGGGCAGTATTTCTTATCTTCAATGCACCCAGATATTTAGGCAGAAATATTATTTAATTGGAGTTACAGAGTCAGGAGAAATAATGCCCATACCTATATCACCATAAAAAAAATAAAGATTCCTTCCCATTGAAATATACTCCATCATTTCTATCTTTTCAAAGAGCAAATCCAGCATTCTGTGATAAATTGACTGCAGGCTGGAGCAAACAGGCAGGCGGTGGGTGGGCTCGCCCGGGCCTGGCTGCACCTTGCTGGGGGCCCACCCTCGCCCAGCGCCCATGGCAGCCCGGCCGCTCTCCCTCCGTGTGTGTAGATCATCCTCCCGGTTCTGGCACATCTTTTCCTCTCGGCATCTGATTAAGTTAACAATGTGCTGCTATTTGCATGCAGATTTGCTGGGGCTTTCTCTCCAGCTGCTCCCAGAGACTTGGTCTTTCTCTGCGTTGTGATAGCACAGCAGTCCCTAAATGCAATCTTTGTCAGACCCAGGTGTGCTCTCATTGAGGACGCCTTCGTTCCAAGCAATTTTTCTTTCTGTAGCATTTATAAGGCTCTATTATAGTATAGCCACATCTGGAGGAAAATTCTCCTATTAATTATATACTTTTACCACTAGGAAGACAAATTCTAAAAGATACCAACATTTTTGTTGTTGTTGTTCTTATCTCTTTGACAGCCTGCATCTTATTTTATTTTGTTTTGTTTTTTCCAGGCATTTCAATGTTTAAAGAGCCATTAACCAAACGGGGGGGGGGGGATGAATTTCTAGGAAAAGAGAAACAACAGACCCAAAATCTTAATGCCAGCCCTGCTTTACCTCAGTCAGGCAAGTCTGAGGAAAGATGCCACGAAGCTGGGCATGGGGCTCAGGATGGGAACCAGGCAAGCGAGAAAGAGTCCTGTTCTGCTGGAATTAAAAAAAAAAAAAAAAAAAAAGCAAAGTGCTATTAACCTTTAACCTCGTCTGCTCCCAGGTGGACACTTGCTCACGTCACCAAACGCCAAATAATTTCATTCTTCCATAGTCCAAAAGTAGAACCAAACTGGATCAGCATGGTGACCCAGATGCTCTGTGTTTTTTGGGGGGAGTGGGGTGGTGGATAAGGACTTATTTTTCAATCAGATTTGAGGCAGATTAAAATAAAAATCTGAAGTTAAGTATTCATTCTCATTTTCCAGAAAAACAACAAGAAGCTTCGCCCAAAGAATCTGAAAGTTACTTTAGAGACAAGTGGGGTGTTTCTGATTTGGTTGTTTTTGTTTGGTTTGGCTGCTTTATAAAAATCAGTTTTCGTTATAGTCAGATCAGATGCAGGGGTGGGGAGATGGATAGAATCAACCTGAAATGTAGGAAAAGTTTTAACAACTAGATGACCCTTATTTGCATCTATAATACATTTAAAAGACTGGAAAATATAATTTTTGATGCCAAAATTATTTTGCAAAGGGCTCTGCTCTGTGTGAAGGGGACACATGTGAGTGTGAGTGTGTGTGTGTGTGTGTGTGTGTGTGTGTGTGTGTGTGCCCGCACGTGCATAAGAGTCCTGTGCTGGGAGGCCACACATACACACACAGAAAGAAAGCTAAATGACTCTGAGAACAGGGGAAATCGAAACAGAGCCATTCTCGCTTTTCAAGCCAAAGTCCATCAGGTAAAAACCCAAGCAGCTTTTGGCCACTTAGTCCAGCTCGTGTGGCAACAACATGGAAGCATCTTCTCCTCCCTTCTCCAAAGCTGGCATCAGAAAGCACCCAGGAAGCTGTGTCCCCGCACCACCGGGGGAGGGGGGTGGGCTCCCAGCCAGCCACAGGCATGCGCAACGAGGTGACCCAGTGGGGGCCTTTCAGAGTCCTGCCCCTGAAGGCCAGAGTTTCTGCTCCCAGCCCCAAGCTCCCTCGGCTCACTGGTGCTAGCTAACCCTGTTCCCTCAAATGACCAGTCAGACAGGCCCTGCAATGTAGAGGCCACCTCCACATCCTGCTTGGGCTTCAGTACCTTCAGCTCTGAAATGGGAAGAACAGACCCTACCCCAAGTGCATGAAGGACTGTGACTCACGTTCAGAATACAGGTGATAAATAATGGGAAAGTTCACGGAGATCCTTTTTTCTTATGAATTAGCTGCCCTACCCTGCCTCCCTCCAGGAAAACAGAGACATTGATTCTGGCCCATGACGGTTAAGAATCTATGCATTAAAAAAAAAAAAAAAAAGAAAGAAAAGAAAAGAAAA